>OY754327.1:72054715-72324715 GCA_963573305.1 Pyrrhosoma nymphula | reverse complement strand
AGGGTCCCATCTCCTCAGACTATCCCCCGCTGTTCCCCACTTTCCCATCTCTCTGTGGGTGCTTCCCTTGCCCTTTAGTTAGCCCATTCATCCTTCTATCCTTTTGTTTCTACCCTCCTGCCCCGAAGACCCCTAAGGCCGGTTGATAGATGAACTTTACGTGAAAATAACATTAGTGTATTCTTACCGTGAATTTCTGGTGCCTTTCTAGCAATCATAAGTGCTCAGTTAGCAACTTGTCGTGGAACTCGCGTTAGGTTACGGAAAAAAGCGTCCGATTTGATGGAACATGAATTGGCGAAAAATTAGCTACGTCTCTTCGTGTTGTCGTTTTTCCTAACGCCTATTGTCAGTAATTTGTCGAATGTTCGTGCCTTCAAGCATGTATTCAATAGTTGGCCTTGACAATGACGTTAATGTGTTGAAATCTTGGTCATTCTATAAAATAGGTGTGACAATCGAACACAGTTAATAATTATTCATAATGAATGTTACTGATTACCTGAACAACGTCGATCATTTTTCATGTATTCATTAAATGCTAACAGACGATATTGAGTTCGTCCTAATATTTTTCCCGAACACCCTTTAGTCTTTTTGTTAATTTCACGTGTAATAGTTAAGGACGATCCGCCGCAAAATAACGTCTCATTCTCTTCACAATCGAGCTACCTAAATAAAACCGTGTCCTCCACCTGACTGCGTCAACAAAATCCTTCTTTTATTCATGATTTTTTTTCGCAAATCAAAGTCAAAGTTACATGAGCTTAAAAAGCAAAAATGAATAAGAGGGAGAAATAATTTCTCTTTTTCCGGATACAAATTATTTTTCCGTGGAAAACTGATTAAAGTAGCAAATGTTTCCAGGAAATTTCACGGTAATTAACTGAAGGCACTATCCCACATTGATTCTGAGATATCGGCAAATAACCTCGAGGGTTGAAGACAAAACGCGTTTGTTCAGAAATACTGGAGCTACATTCGGTCCCTGGGGCAGATAAAGGTGTTTATTAAAAATATATTCTTCGAATTGTCTGCATCGCTAGTTCCGGACATTTTCATTGCGAAGAACATGATTAAGGTGCATGAAATAATCGACCGAAGAATTATTTTTTTATTCGGCATTAGTAAAGATGTGGGATTCGTCAATAAGGGTAACGGAGACTTTTTATTTTTCACTTGGAATTTTATCGACACCCAACCATGGTTTCAGGGTATACGCGACATTTTCAAGGGACGACTGTGATCCCTCGAAAGTGACATGTATACGTCGAAACCAATGCTGAATAAAATTCTGGTCGAAAAGTAATGAGTTTCTTTTTGCCTTTTGAATATGGCCTTCCGCAAAGTTACGCCCTAAGAAGTAGAAATGGAATTTATCGTCTCACGTCTCGTTTTGACTCACGCAGTCGCGATGGAACCCCCTTGAGTTAATTTGGCGTTCATTTTTTCCCCGAGCCAGCCTTTGAGCACACAAGCCACCATACCCCGCCTTAATCCTATCCCCCCCTCCCCAAATGCCCTCCTAACCAATTGCTGTCCCCCCAGTTCCTCTCAGCTCGTGCGGTGAGTTTGATGAGAGGATTATCCGTGGATTTCTTCAGCCGCGCAGAGGCCAAGAGGCCATTAAGGGCCTGGCTTAAGGCTTCCTCTCCCTCTTCCTCCCCCCCTCTCTCCCTCCTGGTCACGTCCCTCCCTTCGCATCCTCCCCTACTGACTATGCGGCACCCCTTTGCCTCCCCCGTGTCGGGAGAGAGGGGGCGTGGGGGGGGGGGAGGTAATGGTGTAGGGGTGTAGGTTGTGTGGAGCAATTTCTAGAATGAAGCCCGCTTCTTCGAGGAAGATGCACGCATTGTTCGGTTGTGGCCTCAGTCGTCGAATCTGCATTTTATTCTCTCCTCCACGTGAAAGAAAAAAACAAACTTACTTATTTGCACGCTCCTAATACTGCTTCACATTATCCTCTGAGAAATAAGTAATTCTGGCCATGTGGGGAGGGTACTCTTTCCTTCGCACTGAAGGACTTTTTATTTCCGAAGGACTCGTGGAAAAACTATTCCGGATGCAAAGTAATTAGATTGGATGACTACAACAGTACGTCTCAGCTCATTTACCTGCGAGTGGAAAGGAATCGTTTTTTTTAGCAGGATAACCAATTTCTTTGATTGTAAAGAGCATTGTTTTATTTTTGGGGAAATATTATTTTTCAATCTGGCATGTCAGAATCGTCTTCTCTCTTGCTGAATCCATTTCAGAGGGATCATTCGGATTTGGAGCGTCGTACTCAGATTTAATTTTGCGCAGGGTGCTTTTATTCCACTTCCGAGGATTTAATGAATGTTACATCGTGTTTCAATCCATCCGATTTATTTCTTCGACATGAACGTTGAGACTGAATGTGGCATGGAATGATTTATTTATTTAAAGCCTACTTTCCAGCTATGCTTAAAAACAATTATGACTAAGTAGAATCAATTGTTACTTTATCTAAATGTTTACAGCGTGTTGCTATTTGCGGGAAATCAATAGATATTCTTATTTTTTGGAGACACATTATTTATATATAAATTCAGAAAAAATCTAAACCCATAGACTATAATATATTTGTAGAATATGTATTTATTTTCCAAATAAATTGGCATTAAATTGTTAGCAGTTAATCCTATTGTAGTGCCAAAAATTCTCTGTATTTATCTGAAATTTTATACGTATTTCAGAGCATCTATATATATGTAACCTGAACAATCTGCTGTCATTATCGCAAGATTGCACGCTAATGGACAGAAAAGAAATAACACTCCGAGGAATCGTAATACAAGAGGTTTAGAAGTAGATTGGAGTCAATATACATAAACTAGATTCAATTCTCCCCATGAAGTTAGTCAACTCAATTTGATCAGTGTCGCACTAAGCAGTAGTGGAAATTGTGCAATATTGTTTGACCAAGCGTTATTGGTCAAACATCGAGTTATAGGTTCAGTCTATTTGATCAAGCAAAGAAACTAACTAGACGCAAAAGAAATAATTGTAATGTCATGCTCGTGCGTGATTCAAATGCCTTACCTTTTCATTGGTATTTATTGTTGAAATTTGCAATTTGATTTGTTTTTCAATCTCGTCTCCTGCTTGAAACGAATTTTTTCTATTACTTTTATTCGTACAATAATAAGTTCACTTTCTAATTTTATTTATATCTATATGGAAAATATAAAATGATAAATTTTCAAATGTATATTGCTTTATTTTCACTACAGATTAGATTAGCTTATAAATTTGGTGGAGTTCCTCTCAAGGAGTCCCTTAGGCACTTAGACCTCTTGGTCCATTGTGCCAGCCACCCTAAATGCGATCCGTCCTACTGTAAGCCAGCAGATCCCCAATGGGAATATTCCTAATTTCGTTGGGTTCCAGTCACGGTGATCCCAGATATCTATTTCGAGTCCTCATCACAGCATGGCACTCGCAGAGTATGTGGATGCGGTTTAATCCTCTTCTTCGCACCACCTGCTCTTGGCTGATTCCGTGATCCTCAGGAGATGAAGGTACCAGTGCCAGGTGCCCAGTAATTAGAGCCACTATCGTTCGTATTTGACCCCTGTTTAGCAGAAGAAGCCTCTTTGCAAGGCCTGGCCTTGGTCCCTCTATATGGAGTTTGGCCTGTTGTAGCTTCGGTGTAGCTCGTCAGATCTCAGAATGTTGAACCCACATCTGACCTCGGCCATCCCTACTGAGGGTGCGATTGGAACAATTGGTTCCGGACCTATCGGATTGCGGTTGGCTCCTGCTTTCGCGAGTTCATCCGCCATTTCATTTCTGGTTATGTCTACATGGACTGGCACCCAGAAAATTTCCACGTTGCCGCATATTTTTGCTACATATATTAGTTCAATATTTGTACATTTCTTGCAGAAAACATGCTGAACACCCTTTAGAGTAGAGAGTTTTCATGAATGGATCTACTGTTGAAGTGACTGTTGCATAAGAATGCTGTGAATAGAAAGGATATTGCATATTTTTTTACTTCATTCAAACCATGAAATCCTGCAAAAATAATATATAATCCTACAAATGTAAATAAAATAATCCTGCAAACCTGTAAATATAATATTTTCCTTGCACTGGAAGGGATAAATACCTTCGCCAAAAGGTAAGGTGTAATGAAAGATACACCTCTGTCGGCATAATTGCATTGGAATCAGGTACTACTAAAGAATACTAGATTTGTTAATGCATCTGGGCATAGGAGATTTTTAACCGTACAAGGGGAGAAATCAACTAGTTAATGTAAATATTAAAATTATCCATTTAATTTAAATATAAAATATAATTTTCAATTTCAATATGTTATTGCCCCACATGTAATTGATCAGTCAACAAATGAGAAAACATAAGTTACTCGTTCACGGTGCAGTAATAAATATATCCGTAACGTGTTTTTAACTTATGCCTTTTTTGTGTATAAATACTTCGTTGGCTATAGATCCACGGTAAATGTTAGTGAGGACTAATGTGTCTTTCCTTTTGCGGTTATTTTTCCAAGCCGTTTACTTTAATCCCTAGCAGTCCAGACAATCATTTATTTGTCACATTTTGACATAAATGAGTGATTTCATACATAAGCCGAAAGTTTTTGCAAATAATATGGCCTTTTAAATTGTCGTAGAAGAATGGGAAGCATTTTAGAGAGGTAATTGACTTCAATTATCCACCAACGTTACGATTATGGATGTTGCTTTTTGTATTTTTAACGAGATGGTGGCCGCATGATGTCTCATCCGTCGTTAAAGGGCTCCAAAAGTGCCAAGCGAAGATTCCACTCGGTTTGCCCGGGAATCAAGGTAACTTGAATTGCAGTGAACTATACGTTTGGCAAGTTCGAAAACGGCCCAAGTCCGCAGTTGAAACAGTCCGCAGAGGGTGAACATGTCCGAAGAGGAAATATGTGGCAAAAATAGGTAGGGAGAAATGAATAAAAAAAGTGCCACACCAATGTGGAAGTCGATGAAACGAGTATTAATTTCAACTTCCTTCGGTTAGAATGTCTCTCGGTAAACCGGAGCGAGGAGAATGTGGGCGGTGAAACCAATCGCTTCCTTCCGATCGAAATCTACCGCCAACTCTCGGAAAAAAAATCTCCACCTCTTCCTCCAGTTCTCTCTTTCTCTTCCCTTCTCCTCTCCGCTCACACCCGTATTTATATCTTTGGAAAAAGATACGCCTATTATAACGCTGGTGGAAGAAAACATTCTCCGGAATTTTGGTGCACTTCCAGATGCCGCTACGGCAAACAACCCGAGAATTTTAATGGAGGTAAAAAGGAATATCGCGTAAACCAGTTGCTCAGAAGACGGTGGCCGCGTTGAAGCGTTCATGGATTGACAAGAAAAAAAAAGCTTTGCTATATGATGAGGTCGGGAGCATGTGGAGATGACGATGGTGCAAACATTCGCGTTTGGTATATCGAGACGATGGAGCGGAAATTATTTGCGCCATTCACGTGGGCGAGTTGCGAACTAAAGATATAACGGCGCACAGGATTGGTTGAATAAAAAATTGAAAAAAAAATGATCGAGGGTCAGGGAAAATTATTAGGGTTAAATTTAGCGGTGGGCCGATTACCATTTTTCTATAGCTATCCATATGAGATCTCTCGCGCTCCTCTCTTTACAAGCATCAGTGGACTTCCTGAATACAAGTGGTGAAATGGATTAGCACCTAAAAATGTGACCGTATTAATTGGGAGGAAATGCCTCTATTTGACTCGTGTGAAATAGACCGTCTTGTCCATTACTTTATTAAGCTGTACTTATTTACTACCTAATCATTGAAAATTGAATTTTGATTTCGAAGAATACTTATGTCTCACCACGTTTGAGGCACGCTTGGCAACGAATCCGATGGCCTTTATTTCATATCTGCCGATTATATTTTATTCTTAATGCTCGAAATTATTTTTCTTACATTTTATGGATTTTTACCATAAATTATCAAGATGAAAATACTTTTATACGCGAAACAGGTGTTTAATTTGGCGCAGTAATCTTTCATGAGTCTTCCTCGATTTACGATATATTTAATTTAAATATACGTATCTAGTTAGAGTAGAGGTAGGTACAGTTCTTGGATGAGAAAAACCCTTGGTTGAAATTTTTTTCAAATAAAAATAAACGATGAGTAAAAAATAATCAACGATCAAATGATCTGAAAATACAATAAAATGTACTTATCTGTCTTAAGGCCGTTTTACACGGTACATTTGTTTGTACAATCTATCGTGCGAACGCATGTATCAGGAAATTGTACCGTGTAAAGCGGCAAATTGTGCGAACGCTTGTGCGAATGTATGAATGACTGAACGGAAAATAGAACCTGTTCTAATTCCATTCAGACAATCATACAATTTCGATCAGTTAGTATCGTTAATAATCCACAGATGGCGCGGATGTGGTGAAAACTGTGGTGCCTGTGTTACGATTGAAAATAAAGTTGTTTATAAAAAGGATTAACACTTTCCCGTCGAATATTATGAGTAAATATTATCCTGTGTATATAATCTTTCATGAGTAAATTCTTCTCGGGCTCTCCACCGGTTTTAACTATTCGTAGATAATTGTCGACGTTTCGAGAGACGACTCGTCACTCATTCTCAAGGTAAGAATTAATTACGTCGACAATTATGAATAGTTTGAAGCAGTGTAGAACCCGAGAAGAGTTAACTCAAAGTTGCTCAAATGTTTAAATCGTCATTTCATCGTGTTATTTGGTGTTCTGGTTTTTCAGTGTAATCGCGATCTTTGGGTTTGTGTCCTTTTCCCCCAGAATTATGACTGGTCCTCAAGTAGAGTTCCTGATACCCCGCGTGATAAAATGATAATCATTTTATTTTTATTGGTTAGCAAGTAACATAGATCTCGTAAAAAAAGACATTAAAACACTGGTACAAATACAAGGGAGGGAAATTAGGAGGGACTAAAAAAAAGGGTCCCATGTTCCGCTATACCACTTGATAATAACACTTTGTCACACACACATAATAAACCCACAAAATTTGTCTAACAAGAGTGGAGATCCGGCGAGAAACGTCAATGACTTGTCGCCCTAAAAGCCAGATGAGAAAAAACGAAACGATGCAAAGGTCGAATATAAAGCCAGAGAGAAGAGTCCACGAGAGCTTTTTCTGAACCGGGAGAATTATCAGTAGGCAGATGGTCGAGGCGAGGTTCCGAATTTTAGATGATCAGCTTTTCAAGGTGTCAAATACGTGACTGAAACATATGTTCACGAGTGGAGCATATACATGATAAACAAAAGACTCCCGAATTCCGATCGATTTCTACCGCTAAATTGCACGGAAAAATGTGCGTTTGCACTCATCGTGTAAAACGACATTTAGTCTGATTCAGTCGTTCATCCAATATTTTCTTGCACACTTGACTGTACATGCGTTCGCACGATAGATTGTACAAATAAATGTACCGTGTAAAACGGCCTTTATACGTTCGGTAGTTAACTGATAGTTTGGAAGTGGAATTTTTTCCAAACAACTTTTGTAATGTTTTTCTGCTTGAGCTGTTGTACACCAGGTTCTCTTCTACAAATCCTACATTTATGCATAAACCGTCACTTCACTTAATTTTGCTCAAAGTTTATATAAATCGTTTCGAATCTCAGTTGGAAATGAAATTGATTACTCGACAGTGTTGTTGGTGTTACAGCTACTTTATTCTGTTAAATTAATGAACTGTTTAGCTATCATTTGGCAGCCACGGTATTTTGACCGTAAAGTGTGTTATCACCAGGTGAACCCATCAAAGGGTGAGGATTCTTGAGGAATTAATGATACATGCATCAGTTAATGGTGCGGTATTCCATTATTTACAAGTTTAATCAATTATGAATTTTGGAAGGAGGAAAGAATTTTGGTGAACTCCTAGGTATTAATGAATCTATTTGGGCAAATGTTTACGGCATTTACGTCATTGATCTTGATTTAGCGATATTAAAGAGATAATTATTATTATTAAGGTTGTTTAGCTCTAGAGGATGCCCGTGAAGCGCATTTGATTAGCAATATTTCTTGTATTGCTAATATATAAATAGTATATACACCCCTGCGGTCCTTTAATAATTAATATTACCTCATTTAATGCTAAAAAATCATCTTTCGCCGATTCCGATCATGATTGATGGAATGGAAACGAAATGCTAAGCAATGTGGGCAAAAGCTTCACTGGCCAGTTCAAATCTCTAAATTGACCGCGGGTAAAGGAAATTTTCTCTTTCATTCTCCACTTCGAGCGCTTTCAAAATTTCTCCTCTTCCCTAGAGAGGAGGAGTCTTTTAAAATTCCGGAATTATAATCTGAATACATGGTAATATTAAGTTTACGTGCGTTTTTGAGGTTAGAAGACTATTTTTAGGCCGTGAAGATAATTTTTTATTTAAAAGAACTTTTTATTGCTTCAGTAGCTTCTTTTATCACTCTCCATAAAACCACATAGAACACACTTCCGGTGCACTTTTTACTATGGAGTAATGAAGCTAAAATTATCACAGCTCTTCATTACAGTGCGAAGAATCAAGACGAATTCACGTACCAGCCAGATACCAATTGCAGTTTTTTCAGGCTAGTTCAATAAGTGAGTGTCGAGTGAAACTGTCTACAGTTATACACTCCCTCAAGCAATGAAAAATTTGCATTTTTTTTTGCTTGTGAGTTGTATCATTTTGTTTGGGACGCAACAACGCTTATACGTCGGGATTCTCGTTCCGTTAAAATTCTTTAGGAATTTCAGTGGACCGCTCTGGGGTTTCATTCTTTGGACGTTGTTTTTTTTAAGGTCACGGAGGAATTTCGGTAATGGGTTAGTAGTGAGCGAAAGGCTGAATCTCTCGCATATGTAAACGATCGCTTTTGAAGTATGAGATGAGCTTCCGTCGCCGTGTGCGTACAGTAAAGGCGGAAGCATTATTCTACCAATTTCCGCATAAATATTTACCGCAATAATTTTACAGGTTCAGACGTGGATCTTTGGGTTCTTCGATTAAGGATCTTAAGAGACGGTTTTTTTTCGCGTCAGGCGCTGTGGAAAATTTTAATGACCCATTTGCAGACACCGCAGCTAAAGTTTGATGGCAATAATAAACAAACCTAAGCCTTTTACTTTGTGCGTGTGGAAGATCACCCATTGTCTTTTCTCAGCACCAGCTTGAAAGCGGAAGCTTTTACTTAAGGCACGTCATGCCGTTCTCCTCATGGCGCATCGTAAATTAAATACCGACCTAGTTTCTCTGAACTATGCATGCTGTATATTCGTATCCAGATGGAAAATTTCATTTGCACAAAAAAGGCTATGCTCAAGGTTTTAGTTTCCATCGAAAACGATTCACCTCATAATATATACATTACTTTTTTATGCTCCATAGTGAAACTGGATTCATAACACCTATTTTAAATGAAATATGGCGTGAAAGTTTTCCTTATTCATTTCGACCCATTAGATCGTCGAATCATTAGATCAAAGGAGCATATCATTAGATCAAAAAGGATCAGAATCATTAGATCAAAGGACGTCATTTCGGATCATTCCTATGGGTGAAACTGTCCATAAGTGCAAACTTAAGGTGGCTGGAGCGGTAATCGTTGGTTATTGTGTACACACTTTAATATTGTTTTAAGCATTACGTAAAAAATACTAGGACCACATTTCATTAAAGTGCATCTGTTTATACGTTAGAACTCACCATACAGGCGGAATGGAAATTATACAAGAAACATATTTTAAATTTTTTCTTTAATGAAAGCATGTTCTGACAGGAGTTTTCATCGCTGTATTCGAAGTTTTGACTAAATTATATACAAATATGTTTTTTTCTAATATTAAACACTGCGTCACACCTTGATACTTGGTGGCGGCAATTATAGTAATGGTAAGTATATTATTTCGTGTTTATAAGAAAATCTGTACATATTTAATCGAATTGTTACAAAATATATGTCATGTGCCAGAAGGCTACGTGTTAAAATATCGTTTAATTACCAATAAACCAAGTGTGTTGGTTGAAATTTTTCCCTTATATCTATAGATGTCACTAATGAGAACACATATAAGGGAATTTTATTACGCCAGAGCTACTTCTAAGATTTTTGCATTGCTGACACCTACGAGCTAGCGGAAGCTGTTTCTTTTGGGGAAGGTCACACAATTTAGTTGTAATTTTACTATGCCAGCCAGAGATTTTCTCATCGCTGACAGCTAAAAGCTAGCGGAAGCTGTTTCATTAGCTCCTGAGTGCAAGGTGTGATGCTAATATTTTATTAATTATCAGAAAATTACATAACTGAAAAATTACCTTGGAGAACTGGAATATTCCATTTGATGCTTTCCTTTTCATATTCTCTCATTTATCATTTTATTTTTTTGCCAAAATTGTTTATCACATTGTTTTTAGCATACACATACACCAAGTGACGAGGTTTTCTAACTTCCATCTTTTTCTGGCTGTTAATTATATTGATACATAAGTTCTAGATGGTAATAGGATATTCTATAGCCTCAATTCGGCTGATACTATACCTATGAGACATTGATTCTTCTAAGTAAAAAACAGTATTTGATATTACCTCAACGTTTATTGATGATTGAGTAAACACTCTATATGTGATATATAAATACCAAATCTGACCTTTGACGACTGAGCCAGTTAACCCTGCTCGAATGACATACGGAGGAGATTAGAACCCCAGAGAGGGAGATATCATTTTAACGTACTCAAGAGGTACATGTATCGTCATTTTTTTATTATTTTTAATACATCAAGAAACCGGAGCTCAAACCTTGAATCTTAATTTGAGTATAGATTTCCATTTTCGTTTTGAATTATAACTTTTTTATTCTTCAATTTAGACTGAAACTAATTCTTGTGAAAATCTTGAATTAGTGAGTCACCTCCAACGTAAAATATTTCTTTCAAATGGGGTGTTAAAGATCTACGTCCTGGCTGCTTGAATTTTATAAGAATGTTCCATCAACCAATTCATATCGGCAGCTGATAGAATCTTTCACCTGTGATCTTTATTCAAAGTATTGGTGCTTCAACGAAGCACTTGGGCGCAACTTAGAGACTATTTCTTCTCTCTTGCAAATTCCTTCGTGAGTTACTGCCATTGTAAGTTGAAATTAAAGCTTCTTATAGAATTCCTCGTTTCTGCTTGTCATTGTTTTGTTTACTGTCGTATCCTTGAATGATTTGCTGTTCGGTGCACGAACGGAGAAAACGTTCGTGGTAAGTTATCTTTCCTCAAACATAATCGTCTAATAGTAATAAATCGAATGTCATTCAAGTGGCCCACTTTCGATAAACCTGCCGTAAATGACCTTTATTCGGGTTTGGTCCATATCATTGGGAATACCGTCGAAGAATTTGTCTCCATTAGCCTACTTGTCACGATGGTTCCCGAAATAACGGAGCCCTAGGAATCCCTTGCGGCTCAGGCCGGATCTGGACCTGTGTTGCTACACATTAGCCTAATTCTTGTGGATGACAATAGAGCATGCTTTCGGGCATAAGCGTGCGCAGACCTTTTTATTAGGTGGTGCCTGGAACGTTTTGATTATCAATACTAGCGGTTAAAGATGGCATTAAAGAAATTTGGAACATGTTTGCAATTATGAATAATAAAAGTTGAATAAACAGCATTATTCATTCATTCATTACAGTAATCTATCGGTTAGAGGTAGGTTGTGATGAAAGTCAGAGAATATCCAACGAACTCTTACACGTGCCGTGCCCTTTCTACTTCCAGTATTTCTTTCTTCACATCAGCCTGAAATTCTCCTCTCACCAGAAATAGGAACTTTAAACTCTTCAATGACATCCGCATAGTTAACACTTTTTGCAGTTTCTTGTTCTATAAATGATAAAATTAAGCACTCTAGGCGATCTTGAGGCATTGTTGCTCTTAGTTCACTCTTGACAATTGATAGTTTGGAAAAACACCTTTCGCAACTGGCACTGGTTACAGGTATTAATGAGAACATTTTCAAAGCACATTGGAACTCACTGAACAGTTTTGATCTGTTGTCAAGGACTAAACGCTTCACACACACTTATTTAAAGCGGTTCTAGTGGCGCCTAAAAATAAAAGCGAGGAATTAACTTATCCTGCTTCGTTATTGCATAGCCTATGTAAATGTTTATTAAATAATTAACTCTTAACACGCCACCACAAACGCACTCCTCAGTTGTGTGCTTCTGCGCACGCTTGAAACAATGTACGAAATGAAAAACTTTATTTGCACTGCCAGTCAGCCAGCTTATGTGAATTTTAAACGCTGGTTGTCAACAAGACAGAGGGAAAAATACTTAAGTATTTGAATTATTTACCAGTTTATGGTTCATCCAATTCTTTTCAGAAATTATAAACATTTATACTATCGTAGTAGTAGTTTCTGTTTTAACGTGCTTCGACGGCTAAGGTCATTTCGAACTTACTGTCTGCCACGTGCAGACAGGGGCAACAGAACTCGGACGAATCGGAGGATCACCCCTCCAAACTCGAGACGAGCCCAACAATGCTTAACTTCGGTGACTGATCGGGAACCGGTGTTTCCATCGTGGCAGGCCGTTGCCCATTCATACTATCGTTTTCACGAAAATCTAGGTTATTTAATTAATTATTTCTCGCCATTCGGTGGTGCCAGTGCACCACCGGCACCACCCTCGCGCACGCCAATGCTTTCGGCGGAAATTCGTGTGCTAGCGGGGAGAATATTTTATCCTCTTACCCTCGATTTTCTTTGCTAATCGCATCTCATTTTCTTTCTGCAAACAATTTATTAGTATTTACAGAGGTTGGCACGGACTCAAAAATTCCCAGGGCTTGATTTCATCCAACGAGAAATAGCAAAACTGTGACGGATATGATTTTAAGTGCACCATATATTTTTATTCGGTTTAAACATCCAATTTTCCCAGTAACTGGTAGTAATTTTTTGCATTAAATAAATACAGAGACCGCTTGTCTCTTGAGTCACACACAAAGAAAACTATCAAACGTGTGTACGTTGTTTGGTTCAAAATGCAATCAACCTTTTTTTGTACTGCACGTTTGAATTATATTTAAGCATAATCAGTAACATTCGTTTCCTTTAGTAAATAAATGTCATTCCTTTCTCTCTCCGAAGCCATTCGTTTGAACATGTTTATTTAACTCACATTTCGCCACATATTTCAAGAAAAGTAATCACCTTCAGCCATAAAAACAGTTATTGAAAACGACATTAAGAAGCCTCATCAAATACTGTTTGAGGGATTATTTTCGCTTCAAGATGTCTTTTCGCGCAAATTTTAGAAAACGATTCCCCGACAATCAGGAAATTAATTAAAGATCAGGAGCGTAAATGTTTATTTACCCACCTTTAGTGCGTTTATACATTCGAATTTAACGTAACTCACGATTTTGTGACAACATATATGCACAGCAAATTGGCACGTTTAAAGTCTAGAAAAATATTCCTTAAAAGTAGAAGCCAGAGTCATTTAAAAATCGGATGCAAATAAACGTATTGATTGACGAACCCTTTTGTTCAAGTTACGATCGTCACGTGCTTGCCAAATCAGGATGCCAATGAGCCATAATTTTTCGTTCAATCATAACCCTCGGCATGCTTAATTGACCGTCTTGATTATTGATCAGTTTATGTTTAGATCTATGAATTCGCATTGTTTCTCAAGGTCTCCGCAGCGCAGCGTGGTATGAGGTACAGCTTTCGGGATGTAGGTCACTTCTGACCTGAAGACGCCAAGCAGGATGGCTGGAGAAACTTACGTCATCAATGGTCCACGCAACGCGGAGGGAATCCTGAAAGCAGCACCTAATATTATAAATTAGCACGCCTGAAATTCAGTGCCATCATTTCTCAGCAGAAGTGTATGAAGACTTTGATAGTACATATTAAAAATCTCGGAAACCGCTGCCCGTAAAAATCGGACCCAAAATCAGACACGCAAACTTTCCTTTAAAAACATGGGACTCATGTCGAGTAAGCATTTGATATTTATTAACTCAAGCATAATGTGTAATATGTGCTAAAGAGTTTAATTTTGCATTTAGAAATTAAGTACGTACTTACATGTAATTCGCTGGGTTTAGCCTAACATGAGAATGTATCAATTATTATTTTCAAATGCCCACAAGACTTATACACTTTATTTAAAAAGTACCTACATTTATTTTTTAACACTTTCCAATAATTATATTTATATATTATATTGAGGTAAATAACAGATATTGAGCTATCATCAGAAATCAAATTATGCGTCGTAAAGTCTTTCCTGTTCATTTCTCTTCCATGCTCACCAAGTTCCCTATCACCCTATCAAAAATGCTGTTCACTCTTAAGACGCCATCCATCCTTTTTTTTGTTATATTGTGTTGATTAATATCAATGTGTCCAAGCCTTCCCACGTCGGGCGCTCCATAAAATTTTGTAACGTGCTCGGTCTCAGGGGTCATGCGGTGAAATCAAATCATAATGATAAATTGTAATAAAAATCCGCTACATGTTTCATAAATACTTTCCTTCATTTTCAGGTGGAATATGCCCTGATATGCTGTAACTAGCAAATCCGGTTTTGTTTTGTACCGAAGTATTCGAGGGATTTACTAATGGTTTTTAATATATTTTATCAATTTTTTAATTTGTTGTATTTGGTGTATCCCCAGCGAATAATTCGGGTGAATAATTTTCAGGTTTCCCCCGGGTGAGTGTTTCAGTTGCCGACGTTTCTAAGTAGCCTCCGAAACGTCGGCAACGAAAGCAAACTCCCAGTGGGAAACCCCAAAGAGACTTCAACCCCCAACTTTGTAAGGCATTTGCTTCAGCTGGATTTTAACCTGATTTCCGTGCGCAGGACACCTTGGTGAACCACTGCGGCTGGGTCAAGCTCAAGAAGAGCCACACGGAGCAGTTGGCCCGTCGCGGAGGATCGTGGCAGCAGCTGCGGACGCAACGCTCCCGCACGTGCAGCACTTCGACGCAGAGCGAACGCCAGAGGCCGGGGGAGTGCGGGCGGGGAGGCGGCCGGATGGGTCGGTGCCCGGCAGAGAGCCAGAGGACACGACTGGTGACCGTCCGCTGCTCCAACGCACCCAAACCCGGAGAACTTCACTCCCACTCTTATTACTTCCCGGACCCCGATCTCCCACCGATGGCGGCGGCGACGGTCCCTCCTGCCCGGTCGTTCCCGCCCAAGCTCCCCGCTGCGGACCCGCTGAGGAAGGTGGAACTGTACGACGTGTCGGCCGAAGAGGTGATCGTCTACCTGGAGGGTGGCAAGAAGAGGGGCCCCGTGGAGGTAGTCCTCTTACCCTCCCCGAGACGTCTCTCGCCGGCGGACTTGTCGACTCCCTCCTCGCCGTCGATCATCGGCAGCTTCGATGACGTGGCCGTGACGGAAAGAGTGGGTCGTGTGGTTGAGGAGGATGAGGAGGAGGGATTGCCCGAGGAGGCTCCGCCGACCAGGAGGTCCTCGGCGGCCGTCCCCGAGGGCAGAGAGACGCGCGGTGGTTCGGTTTAGGGTTGGGTGGGCTGGCGGTGGAAGAGGAGGAGGGATGCCGCGAAGGCGGTTGGTGGCCACCGCCGAGCCCGCCTCGGGAATAATCGTGGTGGTGGTGGTGGCTCTGCTAGCACGCACAGCACCATAAGCAACAGCAGTCTGCATGAGGTGGACGCGACGGAGTTCACGGGAGCGGAGCTGGCGAGTTACATGGGCGAGCTGAACGAGAAGGGAGACCTTGCCAGGTGATCTGGAAAATGTTTTTGAGTTCTCTTCCGATCACCGAAAGGACGCCGACTTCAAGTGAGTTTTGTGGGGGTAAAAATTGACATCTTACCTCCATTATTTTTTTGTATTCCATGTTGCACAAATTTATTCGAAGTCAAAACTTTTACAACACCGCTGGGTAAGAAACGTCATCTGGGTGATGATGGTGATTACTCATTGAAACCCTAATCGTTTGTTTTACTGTTACTGTGTAGCGTTGTGGAAGTTTTTCACTGGAAGAAAAATAATGCAAGGTGGATGTTTCTTTTGGGGGGAGCACAAAATGACACTTCCCCAGGGAATATATTTTTGGAGGCAGATACCATTTCTCCCCACCAAAGATGATGCCAGTGGCCCAGTGGCTCTCCGTTTCCTTTTGTATGAAAATTTATGTGTATCGTGCTCAGCCAAGTGACTCTATAGGGGTAATAATGCTCCATTTGACTAATAGACTGAACAATACATGAGAAAAAAAACATTGACTTATGCCCTTATCCTAGAACTCGATATAGGCTCTAAACATGAGATATTACTTTTTATACACCATAGGCTTGTTGGAGCCCAAGGAATTAATGACTATGGTAATTGAACTTCGAACTAATTTTAGATATCATGTCAGTGGACCAATTTGTTCAAATTCATGTGAAAATGTATAGATTTTCTGTGTTTGCATGTTCTGCAATGTTCAGTGGCCGTTTTGTTCTGTTGCATATCGTTAATAATTGTGTGTTCACTGCTAATAGTACCGTCCATGTTGTTCCCGATGAAAATGCATGTCATTATATGGGTAAATGTGATTACTGATAAATGATAATTAATCATATAAAGTTGCCAAAGTACTAGTTTGGATGGAAATATGAAGTACATAATTGATTTAATACACACCGATAAGAATTACCGAGTCTCTGGTTTCATGTTTTTTTACCTTTCTGTTTACTTCAGCAAAAATTATATTCCTACACGTCAACCAGAAGATAGCATTCTTTCAGTCCAACTCTTTAAATGCAAAATAGATACTAGATATATGTGTCATTTTAATGCACTCTTGGTGTTTGTGCTTTCGTAAAAAGTTCCTATGTTAAAATATTCCATTTGAAATTTTCAATTAGCACAGATCTTATTTTGAAAGGGCTTGATTTGGAAATGATCTTGTCAATCCTTTAGTTTTGATGAAGCTACTCCATTAAAAAATGGAATTGGTAATCCAAATCAGTTGCTTTTGAAGTTGCTGTGTATCTAATTTAAAAAATTTGATTTAAGATTTGTTCAAAAGCCGAAGTCCACCTCAATGTAATGATAAACTGTTGCAGTATCTTCTCATATTGTACAAGCCGAATCAAAACATTCCATCATAGTGATGTTTTTAGCTGCCAACAAAATAGGCCACTGTAATGACATGAATAATCATGAAGTTAATATATTGAAGGAAACAATTATGTATCTGTTCGAAATGTAAAATGTTTAATAGTATCTTTTAATACGATATTTTGAATTTAACCTCCAAATTTGATGGATAATCATTTTAACCAATTTTTATGCCTATTTTTTTAGTATTAAGATCATGAGTAAATTCTTTATTTGTCAACTAATGGGTAATGTAAGCTAAAAAATGTGGATTGGTTACTATGTATTTGCTTTTTATAGAATTCATAATTTAATTTTGGCATGCTTTTTTACTTGACTCATGAACCAATAAAGAGAAGAAAGTATCAGAGATGGGGAGAAAGCAAACAACTATGGTAAAATTATGTTTATGAAGACCAACCACTGAAAAAAGATTGATGGTAAATACTTGGGAGGGCCTTTGCCAATGACATTTCTGTACTTCTCCCTTAGTCTCAGGTGTTCTTAGCCATGAATTCTGCTCTCTGTGGATTAGACACTATGATGGCGTGATTAGATGATATGATGGCATTTTTTTGTTGGTTGGAAATATGGCAGGAAGTTTGTATTTCAGGTAGTACATACATATATATTTGTATAAGTCTACAGGTCAAAGAGAACTTAATGAATTCAGGGAAAGTATGTGGTTTTGTTTGTGCATAAGAAAGGAAGGGATAGGGCAGGTGTATTTTCTTTCATGATATAATTATTAATAGGGTAATCTACCAGATAAGGTAGGTCCAAATGGAGTTGAGTAAAAGTCCTCTACCTTTTTACAAGTTCAGGACTCTATCTCTTTACAAAATATCTTTCTTCATCTCAGCATATGTCCTACCTGTCTTCATCCCATCAATAAAACCTATTCTCTTTCTTCCCCTTCCTCTCTTACCCAACTTCCTACCCTCTATCACACACTTCAGCAGCCCTTCGCCCATCATTATCTCTCCTAACCACCTACTTTGCCTCCTCTTAATCTTCTCCAGAAGTTTCCTCTCTTCGCCCACCATACCAAGCACTTTCTTGTTTATCTTCCTGTTGGCCCACCATAACTTCTCCATCATCCTTCACACCCACATCTGAAATGCCTGCGTCCTGTTTTCATCTTCTTTTCTCCAGAGTCCACTTTTCTGCACCATACATTGCTTCACTCCATAAAAAAACTCTTAACCACCCTCTTCTTTATATGTATTCTTACATAAGGTTCTAATCATAAGCCCTTTCCTATTACTCAACTCTACTTTGGCTAGTGCAGATACATCAATTTTACCCTGTATGTGTTTTTGGTTTAAAATATGATGTGTATCTCTGGTAGCCGCTTTAATGCCATATTACCTCTGACATGTGTTCTGTGCTTACTAGGTACCCTCTAAGATCTAAGAGGCAATTTGAGATATTATCATTATGCTCCACATTTTTCCCATGAGCACCTTCATTGATGTTATTATCCACTCCTCCTCCCTTTCAAACTTGTGTTGATTTTCCCACAAGTAGCCATTTCTCCTGGTCTCCATTTTTATGTCAATCATTTATATCATAGTTCTTTGCCTTGGCCAACATTAAACTTATTCTCTTAAAGTTTTCATTTACTGGTTTCTCATTCTTTTTTTACCCGGCGAAAATTTGATCTATTCAGCATTTCAGTAAAACTCCATTTTGAACATGGACATGAAGAATGAACTTTTGTTAGTATTTTTCCTAAAATCCATAGATAAGTACGAAAATAGGTACATCATCCTACTTAAATACAGCTTATTCCTAAAGCCATATTTAACTACAATGCCCATAATTATTTTAATGCATTGCTTTGTTTTAAGTTTCTCATACAACTTCATAGAAATGCTTGTTATTCTTTTCACTGGAGAAAAATTACCAGTAAATTCATCAAGTATTTTAATCTCTAGCATCATTGGTTTTTCCTCATGAAGTATGTTTTGGAGATAATAGCCTTGATGTGCTTAGCTAGTAATAATATTTTTGTCCTGTTATCATATTTTTATGCTCAAATACACTAAGGTACTCTCTCTGGGGAAAAATAATGGTTATCTTCTAAAATCTTAATTAATTTTCTGCTCATATATAAATAAATAAATATATATATACATACTAAAATAGAAAACTCTCTTTTTTAATATATATATATATATATATATATATATATATATATATATATATATATATATATATATATATATGTATGTATTAAAAACGTATTTCTATTTTTGTGTGCCTATATATTTTTTAGCTTGTCTCGCCTGTGACACACACCTTAGTTGATATATATTTTCACCACGAGAGATTTTTCATCGATTGATTATATATATACATATAAATTCGTTGTGAAATTTTCGCCAATTCGCCACAAATATATAAAATAAGACTTATAGGAGGTAGGAGAAAGGGATATAGATAAAAAGGATTTGTTCTTACGGAACGTTTCGGACCGTTCCGTAAGAACAAATCCTTTTTATCTATATCTCTTTCTCCTACCTCCTGTAAGTCTTATATATATATATATATATACATACACATATCTATATATATATACATATATATATATATATATATATATATCCTTGTTTAGCCATAGCTTAAATGGTGTTATAATCATGTAGGATTTAAGCCATTAAAACGTCGATGCAGTTTAACACCATTACCCGGCTGGAAACCCGAGAAATATTCATCCTCGTGTTATAATCATGTTCAAATTGTCATTGCATGAAAATATTTAGTGTTGGTCAAATCTTATTAATTTCAATTACATATAAATATTTGCCCTGCCTCTCATTTCACTTTCTTCCTTCCCTTCTTCCATTTCCTTTTCCCTATTCTTTCCCTAATTCATGGTTGGTTTCCAAATATCCAATGCCACACACCCTTGCAGCAGCAGTAATACGTAGATGTTGATAACTCTTCGTGGATTCATTTTCCATATATCTCCCAATGTAAGGTTTATAGATCTGAGATTGAGAAAGTGGCAAGGATCATCGCACCATATATCACCCAGCTAATGACATCTCACCTATTTTATTTGATGAAATTTGGCTCTTTCATATTGAAATTATCCTCGCAAATTCAGAATTTTATAAACTCACTGTGAAAGGTGCATAATTTTGTAATTGAGTTTAATGTGCACTCAATATCCTCACTAAGGGCAAATCACTATCAAGTTATCAAAAAATCATACTTTCAGCTGCAAATCTTGACACTTTCGAAATCACTGCAAAATACACAAATAATGTAGTATGTGCTGTCACGCTCATTCGTTCAAATATTCAAGAAAGATGCGTTCACCAAAGGAGGGTGAAATTCTCTGTGAAAAAACCATTTGACTTTACCAGGATTTGAAACTAGGTCTCCCAACGGCCAGGACAATTGTGAAATTCAGGTTTGAATCCCAGCCAAGTCAAATGATTTTTTCACGGTGTATTACATCCCTCTGTGGTATACATGCAAAAAAGACTTCACTGCGGCAAGAAACATTTTATCATGAAGGTCTAATTCCAATCTAATGAAATATTTAATACAATAATATATTTATATAAAATATGTTAGGAATTACCAGGTTTTGAGCATTAGTCTTATGCTGTGACATGCGGGGATACTAACAGAAAAATATCCACTAAGGGTGGTGCGCTGGGATATTCCATGGTCTTTCAATTGGTCAATTTGGCCATTCGTATGACATTATTAAAATTCATGCTATTGTTTATGAATAAATGGTTTTGAGTTTTTCTTTGGTGATATTTAAAAAATTCAAAATAAAATAGCTATGTGCTAATCGCAATTTGTGATGAAGGAATTATTACTTTCATTTTTTTCTAGATAGTAGGTACATTTCTGAAACCTATGTAAAATATTTTGACCTGGTGAAATGGTTGCGGGTAGAATTTCTTTGGTTAATTTATGCGAATATCAGATTCTTGGCATGTGCTGCAAGTGTGCCAACTTTCATTAAAATGGCCGGGCATCACCTTATGTTTTCAAGTTACTTCTCACTCTTTTGAAGTTAAAGTTAACTTGTAAGTGCAGAACTCGCATTACGAGTTCACCTGTGTCATTTATGGTCTTTTATAAAAACAGTTATCTTTGCCTGCTTGTCTCAAATTTCAATTATTAGGGTCATGGTAAAAGGTAATATCCAAAATTTCTTAAACCCTCCAAGTGGATGAATTAATTGTCATCTGATGAATTAATCAGGTAGTTAATAAAATCCTCCTACTTAATCTGATGAAGTTACTGTATCTGAAGATATTGACAGTAATTTGGGAGTCAGAAAATGTTTACTTTCATCCATTTCTTGAACATACCTTGGTGTTTGTTGTTTTGATGTTGGAATACTTTCATCTCTGTGTTGTTGTTCCTGTTCTGAGTAAATATGTGGAAAGAGCTCCCTATAACCTTTATTAGAATATTACATATGCGGTTGTTAGTAATTTTCCGTAATATTTCTCTGGATACATACAGTGTGCTGTAAACCATCTTTGACCATTGTTCTTAGTATGATAATCGTATTCTATGTTTACTCTCTGTCGATACCATGTTTCCTCCTTGTAAAACACCCATTGAAAATCACTCTGCATCTAATGTGGCCAATGTCAATGTGCCCAAAATGTGTGGGGGAGGAATGCTAGGGTGCACCTAATATGCTCATGCATTTTATTAGCTGGAAAATACGGTAAGTATCCATAGCTTCAAATGCAATAATGGATGTACATATACCTTCAGCAGGGAGGCTGGGTATCTATTGATTTCATGTTCTAGTTGTACCAATGAACCGCCAAAATAAACTGCTGCTGTTGATCACATAGGTACCTACTCAAAATGTAAATTTTTCCAAATGACCTAAAGGGGTAATATTATTATCCAAAAACTATTGCTTCATGTGCCTTTTTGATGCGTTTATGCCATTGAATATTGAATTAATTTAATATAACATTATGCATGATTAAACTTTGACTTTCCATAAATCTTTAAGGATTCTTTGATGTTTTGTTAAACTTGATCCATCTAAAAATTCTGAGTATTTTATTTTGAAATGGTTTTTCCAGTTGTTGGAGTTAGAATACTCTTTTTGAACATAATGTGAGTATTTCTCAAACACTGGGGTTATGTGAATATGGCTAACAAAATGTCCAAAAAAGTTCACATTGGATGTACCTATGAGAATGATGAATCAGTGCCAGTATTTGAGTGATAGTCAGTCTGAGTTATGTAAAAATTATATCTAGCAACAATCATCATTATTCTCATATATGTATGGACAGAAGTATTGGCACATTCCCAGACCTATATGCTGTTGGAATGTAAGTTGATAATGGATAGTTAAATACAAACTGAATGTAATCACATTTGTTCCATCTGAAAGGTGTAAGTAGAAGAATGGTATTTGAAGCGGTGAATTTTATGACATGATGTAAAGACGATTAATGAAATGTGGTGGAAATACCTACTTAGTAAGCAAAACAATAGCTTATTTGCCAAAATATAATGCAAGGGTTTTCCACATAAGTTTTGTATGGTAATATTTAAAGCTATTTTTATTTTACTCATGATTAAGTTCCATAATGTGGATATATAAACCAACTGTAGAAATATGTCCAATTTTATGTAAAAATATTTCTTCTTGTAGTTCTGTCTCTTGTATAAAAATATAAAATAAAACTGATGAGTTTTATGCAATTATATGCTTTATGTCTAGGAATATTTAGTGCTGAAAAACAAAACATCTATGGAACACTATTATTATGGTGTGATTTTAATTATTTTGGGCTGTAATAAAAATGAGAGAATGGATAACTACATGAGCCTAATCTAGTGCAATTCTACTGTCCTAACTTCATATTGATCTGTTGAAATGCCCAAAAGATAAAACATCCCATTGTGTAATTATTTCCTACTGGAAGGTTTCATGATCAATATTCCTACTCCATGATACTCAACCAATTACCTGTGATATACCTATGATGAAAAAGGAAACTTCACTGGATCATCCACTCTCCTGGGCACAGGCAATTAATTTTGATAAGTCAATGTTGGGATGCCGGGAATCAGTAAACCTAACATGAATTTTGAAATAAGTAGGTAGCATATGGCATCAGCTAATTTACACCTTCAATTATATTATCTCAAATAATTATTTGAATTCAATTTGCACTCCGTAATGTTAAATGCAATAAAATGGATTTCAGTGCTGTAAGTAATTAGGTACCTACCTAAATATTCTACTTACAGAACAGAGGTAAACCTTGGCATGGAAATGTATTACATTAATTTATTTCTTGTATGTTCAAGTGTTAGAAAAGTAAACTAGGGTTTTCCCTTCAAAAGGTTGCCCTAGTAGCAGAGGACGTTGTCACAACGTTGCATCAACGTGCACAATGTTACATGACAACGTGCACGTTGCCACAACGTTGCATCAACGTCCAAGCACAACGTTATCAGTCGACGTTGAATCAACGTGCATGCAACGTTGACGTCAGCTATGATTTAAATTATACTTTATCTATAATTATACCACAGGGGTTGGCAAACTGCGGCACATCGCGTTCGTGCACGTGAACATTGTCTTCACGTATAAATATATGTATTTCATTTGAATAATTTATTCTACTAGTTAGTTGTCTGCTTGTGAATGTGAACAAACATGTGGGAATTCGAAAAATCTTGTTTATTCTCAGTAATATGCATTTACATTCATACTATGTGGTAATATAGGTTTCAATTAATTAATGCCTGATAACTGCATAGTGATTGGATGGTATCTCCTCTAGCTATAATCACGTAATCGCAATTTAAAAATTAGTTCTCGAAGTCACATTAATCCACGGGAGTGGCGATATATATACGACTTTCGAAGACGCGAGATTACAACGTTGTGACAACGTCCTCTGCTACTGGGGTGGTTTATTGTCAAAATCACTTGAGGCTTATGTGCCATATGTTTTTCAGAGGATCAGGGCCGATGAAAAGCACTGGATTTTATTAGACAAGGGAAGCAGATATCCAAGGTGGTGGTTAATGATGGGAAGTGGGATGAAAGAGCATTATCTGGGAGTTTCCAAAAGCTTCCAGGGAAGGGGGATCCTCGAGCAAGAAAAAGTCCATGAAAGGCTTCTCCACTGTATTACCAGAAGAAAGGGGCCCATTGTTGTGGCTGCATGGGCTCTTTTCCCCTGGGCCGAGACTGAACAAGTAGAAAGTAGATTTCCAAATAAAAGTAATAAGATCCGGTTTTACTTGGTGGAATTCCATTTTATATAAAAGAAAATAATATGTTTACAATCCACAATTTTGGTGAAGATAATTATGCACAATCTGGATTTCAATGCATATGCATCATCATCAGCATTCAAGCCCCTGATGATGATCCACATGCATTGAAATCCGGATTTTGCATAATTGTCTTGATCAAAATTTTGGATTGTAAAAGTAGTATTTTCTTTTATATAAATTGGATTTCCCTCTCATTTCTATTCTCTCTATCCACCCATCTCTTCCCACGGATTTTGTTGAAATAGACCTCAGGATCACATATAACTCACTTCTCTGAATAGGTTTTTGACCTCATCTCCTTAATATTATGAGACTGGGTGAGTGGTAACTTTGGTTTTGAATGAGAGGATTTCACAGTCATTTCAAGTAATTTTAAAGTAAAAATTACTTCTGAAGTTGTTTAATTTTATTTGATTTGTCTTTGAGAGCAGCTTTCCTGTCAGGTAAGTGGTTCATCCTTCAATTTGAGATGCACTGTATTTACAACAATTGGTTAAGTATATTTTGAGTGATCTCCTACCCCTGAGTAGCCATTATGTCAGCAAAATTTTGCTTTTGTTTATAATATATACCTATTTTTTATCTTGAAATGTATTTATGCAATATATGAGAAATTATTGTATCTAATTATTAGCTTTGCTAAGCTTTTTTTAATTATATGAAAGGTGTAGGTACACTCTTTTTAAAGTACATGATGTACTTTTTAAAGTACATAAAGTACAAATAAATTATGAGGTTACAAAGATGACATTGGGCAAAACTGGTAAATCGCAGTCTCTTTGATCTCGGTCCAGATCTTAACTACATGGTGAAATGCCA
Source organism: Pyrrhosoma nymphula (assembly GCA_963573305.1). Classification (NCBI taxonomy): domain Eukaryota; kingdom Metazoa; phylum Arthropoda; class Insecta; order Odonata; family Coenagrionidae; genus Pyrrhosoma; species Pyrrhosoma nymphula. The sequence continues at coordinate 72,299,413 of OY754327.1, read as the reverse complement.
TCTATTTAAATCGATGAATTAGGAAGAAATCTAAGTAACCTTATGTGAATAATAGAATAAAAAATTATCTTCAATATTATATGAATCAAATCTCTTCCTCTAAAAATTAAATATGCATGAACACCTTTAAACGAATGTAAAATGTGTTTATTACACACTAATTCTAGTCATACAAGAGTGGGAACACTTAAGTAAGCATTACCTATATGAACTAATGTGCATTGAGTAATATACGTTGGCATTAGAGGACATATAGATGGCTCATAACATACACTTTTGCAATGGATGTCACATGGAAAATGGATGCTTTAGAAGTAGCTGTGTGAGTTTACTTGGTAAATAGAACCATATGTAATACACAAAAATAAAAATGTGGCTGAGGAGAAGATGGTAGTTTAAGCCCATAAATAGTGAGCATTTACAAAGTGGAGCACTTCACTCTTTATATAACCATTTTAAAAGGACCCACATAAGTTTTTCAATAATAATTATTTAGTGATTGAGTCCGCATTCGAAGATCTTTTGTACAGAATTATTGGGGACAATGGCGTCACTAGGGGGATGCGGGGAGTACGGACCACACCAAGTGACACCATCAAATGGGGGGACAACAACATGCAAATTATTACTGTCTATGATTCTATGTCACTATGAAATTATTGTTACTGTTTCAGCCTGGAGATTTATCATTGAAATATAAAAATATCTCTGTTCTGTTAGTTATAAACACAAAAATGTGTTATAGCTTCGCGTGTATAATAACTCCTCATTAAAAACGTTACTAATAATTCTGTATGGTCCCATTATTTGGCACTGGCGGACTCAGAGGAGGTCCATGGGGTAAGTTGTGAGGGGGTGACACCATGAGTTACCCCACTGGGTGACCCCAACCCTATAGTGACGCAGTAATACAAAAATACTTGGTTGATTCATAATTTTTTTTCACTTGACCAGTTTTAACCTTTACAGGTCATTCTCAGGAGTAAAGATTGAGAGAGAGAGAGTGACGCGAATATATACCCGAAGCAAGTGGGGGGGGGAAGGGGTGAGGGAAATTTTTTTCGAAAACAGTTAGAAGATGTGGGGGGAGGGGGATAGATAGATAGCTAGATATATAAACGTCTTTATTGGGGCGATATTGAGACTTTAAAAGTTCCTTCTTCCATCTAACCCCTCGTCAGTACATTGAATACAGTCAATATGACAAACACTGCAAAATATAAATCAGAGAAATATTACTAAAAACAATAGAGATAGAATATTAACGCGATATAATGAAGTATCAGAAATAAGTGTAAAAAGATATGTACAATTGTGGGAAAAACATGATGATTTTGGCTGGCATCCGTCACGGAAAAAAACCCACTGCAGGATAACACCCACATATGTAGGGGGGTGTGAAAGGTGGAGGGAAGGGAAGGAAGAACAATTCAGAAGGAACAAACAACTACAAGGGAAAACTGCATTATACTGTGGAAGTGAGGGAACAGGTACGGAGAACAATGGGAAGGAGGTTGACGTCATTAGGTCGTTAAGCAGCAAATTTTGTATTACTATGTCTAAATTTCACCAAGTAATCTTGCCAACCATCGATTTTACTATACGGACGCCACTGATTGGGGATCATATATGACACTACAACACAAATATGTAATGAGCAATCCTTGCTGAGGAGTTGCTAGCATCAACTATAAGGAAGGCCTTAGTATTAAGGTTTGCTTAAAAGTGTTAACATCTTTTTTATTTTAAGTACCTAATCTACCGGTTGGTAGGTTTTGATGAAAGTTAGAGAAAATTCTCCAAATTCTTTACACGTGCTGGGCCCTATACATCTTAAAGTACTTAAAAGTAATAAAATCTCATTTTGTATGAGCCGGGTAAAAATCCTCGCGATGGAATCGTTCATGCCGTTGGACGTATCCATCTCTCTAAGGGTTTTTTCTCGGCCGGGTGTGTTCCATTGTCGTGATCCCCGTTGTGCAGGGATAATTTCTCTACGTGGCACAGCATCTAGTTGAACTCGCTGGTGATAAACTGTGGTAGACACTCTCCGCAGAACAGCATCCGCTTCGGCATGTGATCAGGCGCACAGGCTCTCCTCGGCAAGTTACTTTTTCATTTGTGAAATTCAACTTCCACATAGTTGAGCTTGAAACCATGGAACGTATTCCTTGTTTCCAAGGAATCTTCTGAAAGCTGCCCGATGGGCATAATTGCTTCCTTGGATACATCTGCACCATGAATTAGAAGCTTGTGCACCGTTGGTGGCATATAATACCTAGGGTATTGCTTCACGTATAATTTCGCTGTTGCTAGACACTCTTTCCGAACTCACTGTGATTAAGTGCTAGACTGCTAGAACTTGCTTTAAAAATATTTGATAACCTTGAAATAAGTTGTTCATGGAGCCCTGAAAAATATTAAATTAACTTAAAAATCTCACTAAACTTCAGCAGCGTTTATTTTTTTAAATTTTAAATAGTTGTCAGTTTCTCTTACCGGTAATATTTGCTGATAATTTAGGGTCCGAAAAGAAGTGTCAAGCTGTGTTACCATCGTTTGTGGTCCCATATCCTGGTTTTGGTACAATTATTATCAGGCCCATTTTATATTAGCCATTTACTGTTATTAACTCTAAAGTAGCTCTTCACTGCGCCTTGTTCCATTTTCCAAAATATCTAGTAAAAAGCATATTTGTTGGCACTTCATCAAAATACCTTTCGCATCGGCATCTCCATTCAACTGAAAATTTTCAATCCAAAAATATTTCGCAACATTTTTTTTCTCACGCGCCGTAATATTTTTTTCTCTACAATTATTTCGTAAAGTGGCAACCATGTCACTTCTCTTCTATCCATGGTTTATTGCAAATTTAGTATAAAACACTTCAAAACGAAATAAAAAATAGCAGGTAATCACTTCCTTCGACAGCCTTACTGTCATCATTTTTACATGGGTTAAAAATCAAATTACTGACTCCTACTCGGAATCCATTTACAAAATTAAAATTTTGCTTACCATTAGCGCTTCAAACTGTTTTTCGTATGATTATAAAGCAAAAATCTTCCTAGATGGATGCGAAGTACACGTAGTGAAGGCACGACGAAACGGAGACGGGTGCAAGGAGACTTTGGTTCCCAGGTACAAGTAGGTAATTATATCCTCCTTTGAAACGCTTCTAACATTGAACACATCAACCCAGTGTTGCACAGCACAGTCACTTACAGTGGATGTTCACTTGACACTCTCTCTAGGACAACTGATGAATCTGGTACACGAAAACAACCGGAAACCCCTTAAGGAAACTAACTAAGGATTCCGTTTGGCGGAACAAGTGGCGGCAAGTGTCGGCAAAATGAGGCAAAAAAGGTGTAAAAAGCATAAATTGATTTAGCTACCAATGGATTAGGGGGAGTAGAAAAGATTCATTACTGGAAAGGTTATAAAACCAGCATTGTGGGGCCAGCAAGAACGGAGAGACGCAAATCCTCAACCAGCTGGCGCGGGCGCCTGCCAATTCACGTGCATGACCACGAGCCTTCCCCTAAACCCCTCGACCACTGTCACCAACTTCCTTTCCTGTCTCACCATGCCCAACACTTCCTTTCCCGACGCCTGAAACATTAAGGGTTCTATCTTGCACAAATTTACCTTCGCGTGGGCTTTATTTATCCTCATCTCTTCTACTCATTAGATTCCTTTCAACGCCATTTTCTTGCAGGTGAATCACGGTGGCCGGTTGGTCTCGTAACCCTATTGTTTACGCCAGCACGCAGTCACTTGTTTTTTAGAGCAGCGTCAATAGGGCGCTGCAACCTTGAGCGACGACGAGACGAACCAGCCGGCCGAGAGGCAGTCATACCTTGGAGCTCGAGCCGAAAGCTACGCCTGGCAGTCGCTCTAAGAACGCAGTCAGTCAGTCTCGACAGTGAAGAAGCCACGCTGTTGCAGTCAGTCAATTAAGTCTCTAATTTTTACCATCAACAGGATATAGAATAAATCACAGTAACTCTGAATTCATTCTTATTTCGGAGAAGATATCCTGACCTCACTTACAAGCAGTGTCCGCAGTATCGTCCGAACATAATTTGGTAGCAGAGCGTGGTTCCTGGTCAAGTCTCCTGCGTTCTCTCCGTCTTCATTGCAGTATTCCAGTTCGCGAGAATAAATTCATCACTGCAATACGCTGTATATTGCTGAAGACGTAAGTCCGAAGACAACTTGGAAATTCACAGGTGAATTTCCGCGAGGAGTTAGCGGCCCAATTCACGAGGACATCACATCCAGTCATCCATTCGACCGACGCCATTCGCCAGAAGCGGTACGTGAGGAGTCAGGGCCGAGTTCCACTGTCATTGGCGAGCAACGACCAGCTGTACAGTGCGGCGCGGCGTGCCGAGGAGAGAAGTCAGACGCTCATCCAACCCACCCGGAACTCGAAGGTCATAGCTGATCTTCTTGAAAAGACTACGTATAAATTATTTATTTTTCTCTTGCCGTTGTCTCTCACTGAGTCAAAACGAGAATAATTTTGCTCTCCTTAAATTGGCATCATGCTCAATTACGATATGTTCTGTTACTAACGAATTTAGTGCTAGTGGTAATTTAATACGCATTCGTAAGAATTAATTCTTTTGCCGCAATGACTGACGGGAAAACTTTGCTTCGAAGGCAAAAAATGAATGCCAATCGTAATCGTTTTTTCATAAAGAATAACAAGGAAAAAACTCACAAAAAATCCTGACCGAATTGTATTTCAAAGGCCGATTGGAACTGCTCGAGCAGTACTGGAAAGCATTCTGTTCGAGGCATAATGAATTGATCGAATACGAGGAGTCATTAGGCGACGAATATTTTAAATTCGATTCGTACAGTACGGTCTAAAAAGAATTTTTATGCGCATAATGCGAATTGATGGCCGATTTAAGACAGTCTAAAGCAGTCCAAGGTTCTGATACTACTTTAACTAATCAAGCACCCGCGTCTCAAGTAGTGCACAACGATTTCTGTGTTAATTCGACTCCCTCACTGAATGTTCCGAAATTTAGCGGGAAACAGCGAGAGTGGGAAACTTTTAAGGGATTATTTTGCTCTATTATTAAGAACAATCTCAAACTTTCGCCCATTGTTAAACTACAATATCTAATAAACTGTTCAGAAGGTCCTGCTGCTCAACGAGTCAAGGAAATTAATATCGATGAAGCAAACCTTGAAGTAGCATGGAAAAAATTGTTACGTCATTACGACAATCCACGCATTCGTTTAGCTACTCATGTAGACAGATTAATCTATGCCAAGCCGGTCAAGCACAGGTTCCCAGGTGAAATTAATCGATTGACTGATATTTCTGAAGAAGCTATTCAGGGTCTTCGCGACTTGCTATGTCCGGTAGACCAATGGGATCAATGGTTTGTGCATTTGATAAGTCAAAAACTGGACTACGGAACCAGAGAAGCTTGGGAAATCACGCAGGAAGCCGTCGAGGGATTCTCTACTTTAAAAAGTTTGAGTTAGTTTTTAGGAAAAAGCGTTCGTTTGAGCAAGCACATTTTGAGGAAAAATTAGAACTACCTAAAAAATCCAAGCAGATTTACATTAATGTCGCTCAATCAAGTGCCAAGCAAAGGAGAGAAAAGTCGTGCATTTTATGTAAATGTAATTATTCCTTGAGCTTTTGCTCAAGGTTCAGTGAGATGACGATTATAGGGAGAAGGGAACTAGTGCAGCGAAACAAACTTTGTTTTAATTGTCTTCGCCAAAACCATATGTTATCAGATTGCAATATCTCCCGTCGATGTTTTATTTGTCATGAAAAACATCATAAAAGTTGCATACCGAGAGTTCCAAGACTAACCATGTACAAAACTCAAGCTATAATGGTGAAAAAGCTTCAACTTCTTCGCAAGCTGTTAAGCATGACGGAACAGCTGCTAGTTACATTTCATTGGTTGGCAAAACAGTTTTATTGGCCACTGCTCAGGTAGTGCTAAAATCTAATGATGGATTTGCAATTACTGTTAGAGCCTTACTGGACCCTGCTGCAGAAAGGTCATTCATTTCTTAAAGTATTGCAAATTCACTTGTGCTAAAGAGAAAGAAAGTGAATGTGCCAGTCACAGGAGTTGGAGGAAGTGTCACTGCCGTCTCTCGTGGTTCTGCAACTCTTACTTTATGTTCCAATATTCATAATGTATTTTTTATGAAATTTTCAGTCCGAATTATGAATAAGCTGACTTCAGTTTTACCTAACGAGGGGGTCGTTCACCACAATTGGCCTCACCTCGAGGGTTTGCAGTTGGCAGATCTAATCTTCCATAAGCCGCTGAGAGTCGACTGCATCCTGGGCGCTGATGTCTACGCATCCGTGCTGAGAAACTGGGTAAGGCGTGGACCTCGAGCTACTCCACTTGCACAAGAGATAGCCCTGGTTTGGATCCTGACGGGCCAAACAGCAGACGGCGGTTCGGAGGATTCATCACCTGGTCATGCCGCCGCGTTTCGAACTACGGTACAGCCTGACACATCCGAGATGCTATCCAGGTTGTGGGAATTGGAGGAATTTCCAACGCAGCCACGGAGATCACCTGATGATGAACGCTGTGAGGAACTCTTCAGGGAAACTGTGTATCGCAACAAAGACGGACGTTATGTGGTAAAACTACCTTTTTATTCTACACACCAAACTATCCAGGCTCCAGACACACAGCTGTATCGGCATTTCTGAAAGCAGAAAGTCACCGGCAAAGGCAACCTACACTAAACATTGACTATATCCATTTCATGGAAGAGTACAAGAGACTAGGGCATATGATGGCAGTCCCACACAAAGACATCAACAACCAATCTTCATATTACATGCCACACCACGAAGTTATTCGCAATGATGGAACTCAAAACATTAGGGTGGTATTCAATGCATCGTGTTCCCGTACCCACGGGTACTCTCTTAATAACTATTTAAAGACTGGTCCTAAACTACAACTTGATTTGCCCATGATTTTAACTAATTTTTATAATTAATAAAGAGATTTTATAATTTGTATTTACTGCCGATGTCGTCAAAATGTTAATGCAAATTCTCGTCCAGGAGGAGGATGCTGAATACTAACGAATCATCTGGAGGTCAGACCTCACACAACCCATTTGAGATTATAAGCTGACAACTGTTACATAGGGCACAGCCTCAGCACCCTATTTTGCCATCAGGACGCTACTACAATTGGCGGAGGATAAGGCAAAACGGTTCCCGGAGGGATCCGCGAATCTCCGACGCCAAATATATGTCGATTATATATTTTCAGGTGGAGATACCATAGAGGATGCAGTAATTAAGCGAGATCAGCTAATTGAGATCCTGGCTTCTGCTGGATTTCCATTGGGAAAATTGTCGTCAAATTCAAAGGGTTACCAGTATTCAGTCGTTCTTCAGAGGAAGAGGCTATTGTTTCCTCAGAAGCTGTACCTACGCTAGGCCTCAAATGGTCGAAAGAGATTACTATTTTTCATTCAGTTAACTGGTTAACCTCTATTTCAGTCATTACTAAAAGGACAATTTATCCCAGGTAGCAAAACTTTTTGATGCTCTGGGATGGCTATTCCCTGTTCTAATCAAAATCAAATTACTTCTTCAGAATTTATGGATATCTGGGTTGGAGGAGACATTGTGATCCTGAAGAACGAGACCTCACCTCCAACCAGATGGCCCATGGGGAGGATCATCGCCCTGCATCCAGGACGAGATGGCCTACTTCGGGTGGCTATAGTGAATACATTTACCATGGAAGTTATGAGACCACTCATAAAGCTTATTCCCTTACCAGTAGACCCTTCAACCCTAAGCCACTACGCTGGCTTAATAGAGAAACCGCCCCATTATGGCGGGCGGTAATTTCTCTCACATTTATTTACCTGTATTGTTTATATTAACCTTTGTTTGTTTCTGATTGATCGTTGCAGCTTAACGCAACGAGGCGGGCGGTATGTTCACGCCAGCACGCAGTCACTGGTTTTTGAGAGCAGCGTCAAGAGGGCGCTGCAACCTTGGGCGACGACGAGACGAACCAGCCGGCCGAGAGGCAGTCATACCTTGGAGCTCGAGCCGAAAGCTACGTCTGACAGTCGCTCTAAGAACACAGTCAGTCAGTCTCGACAGTGAAGAAGCCACGCTGTTGCAGTCAGTCAATTAAGTCTCTAATTTGTTCCATCAACAGGATATACAAAATGTAGAATATACAGGATGTGGAATAAATCACAGTAACTCTGAATTCATTCTTATTTCGTAAGAGATATCCTGACCTCACATGCAAGCAGTGTCCGCAGTATCGTCCGAACACCCATGCTAACAAAAATTCCACTTCTCGTTCACCTCTCCATCTCTCATCATTTGAAATGAGTTCTAACTTAAATTATTTTAAAGAGATATGCATGAATTCGCTAGGTAAGGCTAGATGTTGATGTTATTGGTTTTAGGAGTTGTATTTTGTTCTTCCAAGAAGTCCCGTCTAGCTTAGGATGGCCCAATTATTATGCTAGTTCTTTGTCCAGACTTACATGTCCATTATATGCATACTCAATGTTTTGTCATTCCTATGCACGGATATGGGGGGGGCTATTCCCTATCGCGACGCTACCGATGCGGTAGCTTCGAATAGGCTACCAGGGGCTCAAGTCTGTAACTTGGGTTTTCTCCCGAAAAGTGGAGAAAACATTCGCGGGGCGCTAGAACGAGCGTTTTTTCCCGTCGGTAGTCTGTAACAGGTTTCTCCGGAAGAAAGGATAAAAGACTTAAAACATGTCGATTGGAAAACATAAATAAAAATTATCTTCCAACTTATCCACTTTTCGACTGTTATTTTTGGTTAAGTGTATTGGGGCTAATATCTCAACAAGTGGCCTACGTCACGAAATTACGAAATGAAGCATAAATACGGATTCTATATTATGAAATGTAATAAAGCGTGGTGTGCATCAATGTATAATAATCCATAAAAATGACTGATTTTCGCGTTTTGTTCAAACTGATTAAATAAAAATATATTGAAGAAAATTTGTCTTACTTCATTCACGGCTGTGTTGGAGATTCCGAGGGAGAACGCAGTAATGTGAGTGATCTTCAGCTGTCTTTGGCTTTCCGTGTCACGAAGAAAGGAGAGAATTGAATAAGGTATCACTGGTTGTAATGTAACTATTCACTCAATTAGGTAGCTAATCATATAAAAAGATTTCTTAACTTATATAATATTTGGATATCACCGAGGCATAAGAATAGCATAATTCTGCTAGGACCTCCGTTATCAGCCTAAATCGAATGGAATTATGACAGTGTTTTATTTACATCTTTTAACTGTCAGAAGCGATTCCGAAAAAAGTCATGAAATTTGGAAAATCGAATTTCCCGCGTTCGTCATCGGTGTGCCAAATTTTTATACCGACTTCGCGAAAAGTGAAGGCACTCGCCACCTGTTGGTCAAGTTATAAACTAGCGGTCTACGGGAAGTGATTTTCCGATGCGGACGCCATCTATTGATCAAATTTTGAACTAGGGTTCTCCCCAAGATTCCCCCCACCCCTACATTTTTATAATAAATGCATTTCCAGGTTTTAATATTGTGTTCAGGACAACATGGGACGTCCAGAAAACCTTTAATTGTTGACAATTTTTTGTAAAAATGCCGATTTTTTTCCGGGCGCCCGGCCGGCCCGCCGGGAAAAAATCGGCATGTTTACAAAAAATGTTCAACTAATTAAGGTTTTCTGGACGTCTCACGTCGTCCTGAACGTGTTGTAAATACCCCAGGAGAATGTTTTCTATAAATTGCCAATCTAAAAAAAAATTCGAGAAATAAAAAAATTTGCCGGCAAAAGGATTCGATGCAACATGCGCTATACTCTCATCAACTGCTCCCGCCTCTTATCCCCCAGGCTACCGGGGTTCTTGTTAAAAGTCACCTCAAAACTAATACTTAAAGTCAAAAGTTGGGGACTTAATCATTTTTCTGAAAATTTTGGTCGAAGAGAGCCGAGAGTCTCAAGGCAGGGCAACCCCTTGGCAATTCTTCTCTCTCTGTGAGGGAGGCTCTGGACTTAGAATAATTATGTGCTCCGGCGATTTCGCGAATCGTTTGCTTTGCAATGACAGCCAGGCGAGAGGCTCTTCTTTTTGTAGAGACACCGATCTCCTGGCCGGACGCTTGGGTCGTTCAATGGCTGCCAAGGCGGGTGGACTGGCCGCGAAAGAGAGCCAACTGATTTAACCACGAGACATAAGGAGAGCCATTTAACTGATTTAACCACGAGACGTATGTGGCATTAATAAGGAAGGAGTTGTACCACAGTGAAGATTGATTGTCAATTATTTTATTTCTGAACCGGACTTAGCGAGATACAGCCTCCGACCAAGATTCAGGGAAGTATTATTAATCGCAAAACTTAGTGGCACTCGACGGTAGTCCCCTTGTTCCTCCGCCCTCAATTTCTTCTCTGCTCTGAGGCCCGGCTTTTTAAGGAACTAGTGGCCCTATCGCAGAACTTGGTGGCACAAGCCAAATTTTACCACTCATATTGCCGTCTTTCCGACCAACTGTAGAATATTATGAGTTTATTGGTGGCAGTTAAAAGATCTATTTTAGGGGGCTATTTGAAATTTTTAAGAGGACTCAAGTGAAGTTTATTTTCCAAAATCAATCTTTGAATGAATGTAAAGTTCAAGAGAATGCACAGTGCAACCAAAGAATGTACTTTATTTTATGAATATAAATTGGTCAATTACTCTTTGAAACAGGAAATCTTAAATTTAAAGGAAATTATCACTTTAATGTTAAAATTGCCCAAATTTAGATATCTGCATTCTTTTTGCTCTTCACCATTTGTAACAATGAGGAAAAACTACATTACCCAGGGGTAAATGAAAATGTACAGTAATTTCATTGAAGTTCATTTTTAATGGTTGAAGAGAACATTTATACATAGAGTAAGGAGTCCCAGAAGGATCCATGTTAGTTCTTCACAATTGAATATAATTTTACTTCATATTCTGAGATATCGAAGATTTGGGTAAGCCAGTTGCCCAAATGCGATGCCCTCCAGCATCAGTGAGCAGCTGTTGTCCAGCAATCACAGGAATCACCCTTGGTGCCAATTTGTTTGGATTTCAGACTTCCGACTAGCACCATTTTTCCTTTTCCCAAAAGAGATTTCGGGAAATCTGACAAAAATCAAATGAAAATGCATTTGTTAGAGTGTCAAGAAATTAATATCCTCTTAACTAGAATTTATGGGATGACAATTAATGCTACTATCCAATTTCACTCAGTTAATATGATGAACTTCATGAACAGCTGCTGAACAGAACACTTCGAGTACACATCAAGCACACAGTTCCTGAACAGTTTTCATAGTTCATGAACAGCTGCTGACAGGTCAGGCTGATAAGTTCACCCAAACATCCACCACTGCTTCTACACAGTTTACATACAAACTTTTTAGCAGCCATTCAATTTCAATGTCCTCAATTAAGTACTTAGGACAAACGAAATTAGTATAAATTAAATGATAAACCTAAGATAATGAATATATATATAATATGCCAAGAGGGTGGCTGATAAAAATATAGAAACACAAAAAAAGGACACTCACAAATTTAAACGAAGGGGAGAATTTGGCCAACACACAGGAAATGTCTGTGGTTAGAAGATAGTGGAATTTTGCAGGAGAATTAAATTAATACATAATAACGAGCATAATAAAATAAAAATAGAATAAAAATGGTTATGACATCAGCAGAGGCAAAGGCAACCATGGAAAAGTCTGGGAGAGAAAGTTAAGCATAAAATATGTTATAGTATGTTCAGGCAGAAGTTAGGACACAGATTCAAAACTAAATAAATCTTGTTAAGAGAAGATATAGATTCTGATCATAATCTATGGCATACTTATGAAATATGATGTTAGATTCAAAATTCCTGGTAAAAATAAAGTGGGACAAGGTAGTTTTCAATTTTGCCATATGGATTAAAATTCCTTTAGCAGGCACTGCCAGCCAGACTTAAAAAATGGGTAGCAACATGAAATTATAATATGTAGTAGTGAAGATTTTAGGAGGAGGAGTGGAAGGAGACATTAGAAGGAGAACTGAGCTAGCAAATATGGCATTCAACAAGGGGAGACTATTAATAATTGGTACCTTGACTTACAATGTGAAGAAAAGACAATCAAAGAACATAACATTAAGTGTAGCATTGCAAGGAGCAATAAAATGAACTCTTGGGAAAGATGAGATTAGGATGCTGACTTTCAAGGTACACAGTAAAAAACGATATGGAGAGGAGGATGGAGCAGGTGTGGTGGACAGAAAGGAAGACAAACGAGGAAGTGCATGGCATGGTGATTAAGGAATGGAAACTGCTGGAAGAGATTAGGAGGAGGCAGAGCAGGTGGTTTAACAGATAATGAGGGGATAGGGGGTGCTCAAGGCCACGACACTTTGGAAAGCCATGAAACCATCTTACAATTACTTTTAACCATTACCTAGAGCAACTGAATTTTACTAAAATCACCATATTAACATATGTATAGGCCACATGGATGCATTAGCCACAATTTCTGAAATTATATTTAGTTCCGAGAATCCATTTACCACTCAAGAAATGTAGGCAATAAGCCTGGCTTTTGGAACCTGAAGAAAATAAAAACAATTGCTGTAAATGTCAAAGCACCATACTTGGCCAGGAGCAAAGGAAGAGGGAAAATCTTTCCACAAAAAAATGCATGCCTACCAATCCTTCATACAAGAAAAGTGGAATTTTTTTGAAAAGAAAATTTTTCTGTAGTCCTTGTTCCTCACTGCATTGGGTGCTTAAGCTTTACAGCTATTGGAGTTTTTCTTTACTTTTGGCCACATAATACAGCTGTAGAACTGATATCAAATTAAGGAAGGGATCTATTGAATCATTTTGTTAGTTATTAGTCATATTTTTTCCGCCATGATGACACTGCTTAATGTTTATTTTACAGTACACATTGGTGGAACTGGGATTTTAACTAGTCTCTCCTAATTTCCATAAAAATTTTCATTGTCTAGTTTGAAGAGTTTCTTATGTTTAAATAAATGATTGGCATTTGACAGAATAAATTGCATTGAAAATAGTGTCGCTGCTACTCATCCATGATGGAATCGAGACTACGTCATGTCTGTATCACTGATAAACATTTACATGCTGGTACCCTATTGGCCTTGGGTTTGAATGCTCAACTGAGCTATTCTCTTGGAAGGACTTTAGATGAAATGAAAGATTGTCACGAAGGTCTCGAGAATCTCTGAAGGATAGGTGGGCAAGAGATGGTCCTAAATGCCTTCAGAAATAGCATAACACAAATTGAACAAAATATTAATACACAAAGCTACTCAAATATCACACTGGCACAATGGACCAACAGGTCTAAGTGCCTCAGGGACTCCTTGGGAGGAACCCCACCAAATTTTACACAAATACCATATGCCAAAACAAACCACCAGCTTAAAAATAAGTAAGCTTGCTACTTTTAGTCCACTTAATTCCATGAATATCAGCGATGCAATCCATTTTACCGTCCGAGGTTAAGAAATCAGAACCAATGGTCACATTGCATTCCCCCATTATAACACTTTCCCCAGCAACTAACTCCTGCAGACAGGTCCTGACTGGGAAGACCACGACTGAACAGCAGCACAGCAGCAAAACCTCAGAAACCCCTGAAAGTACTCAATAAATCATGATCAGCAGGATGCACTAAATACCTATGCCTTAACTTCAAAATAATTTGCTGCCAGATTGTACACGTTCACTCTTTCATTTGTAAGACAATGTGATCTACCAGGCATGACTGACTGATAACAATGAATGAAGCGTTCACACTCCAAGGACCTCAACAAAACTTCAATCAAATTAATAAAAAAATCATTATAGATAGATATTTATTTGGCATTAAACAAATTACAATTTGCAGTAGTCATCAAATTGTAAACACAAAAAAATTGCAATTTATGTCTGTAGGATTACATTCCAAAAATTCTTAAAAGGTGGCCGCAGCACTTGAAATTTATTCCCCTTGAGATGAGGATATGATAATTATTGGTTCATGAAGATCATAGCATCGAGACTTGCCCAAAATTTATTTATTTTAGAGACTAAACTTTACTATTGCAGGCTTCACTTTGTAGAAGTTATGAATGTTTGTATTATTTTTATGTGAAATACCTACTTCATAATTTTCTACAATCTTTTAATAGCATGATGTATTATTGATCACTAAATTAGATTGTAGAAAAGTACTAAGTAAGTCTTTTAATAAATTATGAATACTAACCTTTTGATAGACTAGTCTAATTCTGCACAAGTTTATTTTTGTTTACTATGGACAAATTCTTTTGAATCAATGAACCCCTGATGACCTTTGACAGCCTTTGTTAACATTTATATCTTTATGGAAAGCAGCAGGAACAATTATTCTAGAACTTATAAAACCCAAGCTCCCTGCAATGTGTATTTCTGACTGCATCTTCCCATTAAATTAAGCACATGCTTTCATTGAATTACTTGAACATGACATCTTCAAATTCATACTTTTTAGCTGAATGCCGGATGATAACATATTTACCGTCAATGAAATCTTTTTGCTTCTCTCCTCAGACATGGAAAAATTAGTGAATGACCAATGAATATGAACTTCAGTTTCATGTTTTAAGTCTGTGACTTCAGTATCAGGAAGAGCTCTAGAAAGTTCATCCACAGTACACTTGCATATTTTCCCCATGAACATAACTAACTTTAAATGATAGGACTAGAGAGCTAACATACTTCTTTGTATGCAAACCGGAACTTCTGCTAATGGCTTTCAAAATAAAGTTACTTAAGGTCAATTATCTGTTATCACATAGATTACATGTCCGTAGACAAATTGATAAAACTTTCGACAAACAAACAAAATAGAGAGTTACTTACCTGGGCGTGCTGCTGCAGCCTTTCCATTAGACTAGGGTATCTCTACATGGAGGCTATAATGAAAATTAAAATACAGATGAGCTAGGAAAAAGAGAAGTTTACAGTTATCCCTTTGGTACAGAGAAAACTGTGAACAATATACCTTTAATCATGCAGTGTGAGATCAAGAGGTGGGCTCCAGGCAAACAGCTTACTAGTATTGCTAGTTTTTTTTTTAGCAAAATATGGCACAATTCAAGGCTTGATGCATGCAAGGAGATTAATTTATGGACCAAAATTTGGTTATGCAAATTACCTCCAATAATCAAATAAAGCAAATTAATTAATCTTAAGAACAATAGTGGAACTGTAAACCGGCCAATATTGAGCAAAGAATCATCTTCACACAGAAGCAATTGAAGATAGTAGATGGTGCGATCCCCATCCTATAAAGACGTTGGAGAGGAGAGGACCAGCTGAGAAATCGAAAGGAACAGTGGACACCCGAAGAGTAGCCAAGGAGTAGAGAGCAGCCTGAGGACAGCCCAGGAGTATGATGTAGATGGAGCGCAACCAAGACAGGGGGACGAAGGAACAGCGGGCGAGGAAGAGCGAGTAGCCTGAGAACAGCTGAGCCGAAGGGACAACGGAGCGGGGAGGAGCTGCCTAGAAGCAGAAACGAGCAGAAGAAATAAACTTTCTTTAAAATGTTATACCAAAATATTAAAATAAGAAAAAAAGATTAAAACGAGTATAAAAAGGGGGTAAATATGAAGGAACCCTCAAATGTCAAAAAAAATTATTTGTGGAAATAAATTGGGAGCGTTCCGGAAGGATATCTCCCCTTACTACTACTACTATTATGTGAATGCCTATCAATCACTAGATCTCTGGAGTCTGTACCTGAGTATGCCCATTGCAGGACCAAACGACATGGTAAGTACCCATTGGAGACTTCCTAGGCTTCGGGAAGGCTAAGGGTCACCATGGTTGAAACTCAATAAGGTAAATGGCACAATGGACCAACTAGAGGTCTAAGCACCTTAACGCCCAGGTAAGGAAATACCTTGGTACGCACTTCCCACGCATATCAAAGGACATAACTGATTTCCCCATAGAAAGCATATACGTAGGCCACAAGCATAGCTTTAGGTCTCCAGAGGTAAAAACTCAAAATGGCATTAAAGGTCTAGGTGCCTTGGCAGGGCCGGCTTAAGACAAAATTTTCACCCGGGCGAGAGAGTATTCCGGTGCCTCCCCTCCCCGCTTATCAAACCCATTCACCAGTTAAACGTTGTAGTAAAAATATTTTTTCACCATCACGGCGCTCATTACTTTGCGGCGCCACGGGCAGTCGTCAGGACCTTAAACCCAGGCCTAAAGGCCTGTGCCTTGGGACCCAGATGAGGGAACTCCACCAACACTAACTTTCGATTGAATCCATTTTCACATATGCACAAGCTACCCTTTTGCTCTGCGTTCAGTTTGCAGATACTAATTTTTAGAAATGAGATGGATGAAACAAAATGCCACATAGACAGCTGGAAAAAATTAAATTTATTCTACACATTATACTTTTTTTTGCACAAAAAAACTTTTTTAAAAATAAGTAGTAATATCAGCATCACACATTCATGCATACACTATAAAAAGGTTTCAGGACAGATGGTCGCATAAGGGGGTCATTACGAAAAATGTACACGATTATAATTTGGTGTAAGGGGGATTTCAGGAAATTTGGGGGAGGGGGCGAAGTAAAAAATACTGAATATGGGGATATAAATATAAATTGAGCCTAGGGGGTGGGCACCACCGACCCAAATGTCCAAATTATGATGATTTAAGTAGCTATGGTAATCTACCGGATAACTTTAAACTCGCTAATAGCTCAACGACCGTTTAGTTTATTTAAGTTGGGCCTGAAATTCTCCGCAGAAACTGCAAAACCATCTATGTCACTCGAATCACTAGTACATTAACTTAAAATAACTTAACGTTCAAACTCTGTTTTTCTCGGTTTCTTTGATGGATAACTCGAATAATATTCCACTCGCCACTTAGACAACCCAATCATGCAATCATTTGTTCGCAGAAAAGGAGACGAGAACATGAGTCAAAAGAATGGGGCGAAGGATCAATCGCTCGTTGAACATCACGTCAAACCTCGTCAACTGCTCCAAAATAATTTATTCCAATGTTTTCGAGGAACGACACTATACAAATAATCATCGCTACTCAATTATTGAGTTTGATCACTGAAATACTGAGGGATTTCTTTTCAGGGGATAGATGTAATCGCGGAAAACTAAATCGCATTTGACGTCTAATCGCATACAGCTAACGCATTAAATTAGTGCAATCCATTAGTGAGGCAGGTAATTTATATGTCATAATGGCCACTCACAACTTACTCATTAACAACAGAGTCCCTGGTCATCATCTGCTGTCGGGACACTTCGTCCATGGGAAGTCCAATTCCATCAGTCAAGTCATCGCACCCCTCGACGGCACACATCCAGGTGACGTCGTTCACGACTGCAAGCAGGCGGCCGACGAGAATGAAAAAGAGGGGGGGGGCTGCCTCGAAGGAGGGGCGCTGGAGGGGAAGGGAGACAAAGAGAACTCCTCAAAACCGTAGACCTTGAAGTAGATGGCGCTTTCCAATGCTGAAGCATAGGCGGCCGGTGAAGTAAACATGAGGTCACGTGCTATGTGGCAAAAAAGTGGCGGCGTTCAAATTCCTTGAATCACTTCGGAGCACAAACCAAGAAATTCCTGCTCAACGACACCAATATTTACTTCGAATATGAAGTCACTTTTTAAACGATATCCCTCCCTACCCACTGCTCCCTGATCACCCATATATTATGCCGGTAATTTAGCTTCATTTAAATTTTCTTTTTACCTTAAAATTCCGATTTTTTTCCCGAGCTTTAAAAATGCATCCGCTTAGCTATAAACTCATCTCATGATGCAGCATTTTATTAAATAATGACAAGGAAGATTAGAAAAATAAGTTGGTGGCATAAAAATGAAGCTGACGGCAGTTCGAATAAAATAAGTACGCATAAACATGAAAGCTTATAACCCTGAGACTGCGAAAAATATCCGTAGCAAGTGTCAAAGGCAGTGTAATAAAAAAGTAATAATATAATATATTTAAGACGAAACGGTACTTGAAGTACGGTACAATGATCTTTAATTAATCGGGAAAATATTAGGGAAAATACCGGCCGAGCTAATCGTAATTTGGGATATTTTAAAAGAGTACTTGGCAAGTGCGACGATAAAGTTAGGGACCAGCTACTGCAGCTAAGTACATCTTTCTTGTTAGACCGCACGTGGAGTACCCTGCCAGTATTAGGGATCCTTATGAGGTAGGAGTAAAAACTGAGTTGGAACGCGTGCAGAGAAGATCGCTAAGATAGGTACGTTAAAGGCCGTTATGCTAACCTCGTTAGTGTTATTGACTTTTTGCAGCAACTGAGATGGGAATCGCTTTCATACCGTCGATTACAATTTACAGTGAATCAATTATGTAAGTTCCAAACCGATTTATTCCCTGACGAAATTAATAATATTTTACGAAATTCGACATACTACGGTAGATCAGATCATAAAACTAACATTAGGAAACTAGACTGCAAAACGGATAGATTTAAAATGTCATTTTTCCCGCGAGCGATAAGAGACCATAACAGCTGCCAATGAGACTTTAAACTAGGTTTTTCGATAGGTAGTGTAACTCTCAGTAGTAGTAGTGCTCCTTAATAATTGTATCATTATGTTCTACCTACTACTTACAGCACGCCATGCATGATTTCAGCATAGCTCTTGAATCTGTGTCCGTTTAAGTAGTTGTCAAATACATAAATACTGACCGTCCTGATGTCCTATGAATGTGATTTAAATCTCTCAAACTCCCCTCTTGATGTATGCAACTAGTTTGCCAATGATTATTACAAATTTGCACATATTTGCACGATTACATTTTCACTCTGAAGAAGGACTTGTTCTATTAAACTTTCCTCAAGTTTCATTTAAAAAATATTTTGAATAAAAAGTTTTGTTTGCAATATTCTTTGCCTCCCGTTTATTGTCACCTTTTGGTAGCTGACTATCAGAGAAATCTTCCAAAATGTTGAAGAAAGAGTTGATAATTCCTGCAGTTTCCACAGCATATACTTCCCACCAAGAGCCTGAAAGTGATTTCAACACTTTTTTATTTTCAATGCAATCTTGGAAAATTCTCCACTGAGCAGTCGAGGCAGGAAATAATGAGTATAGTAGTTTTCTTCATCAGATGATGAGGAAACTCGAAAAACGAAGGAATAACATTTGACTTAAGCCAGCGGCCACCGAATCTTTCTTGAACAATACAATGTCTGGCAAAATACTTCGAACGAAGTTTATAGCAGACCGTTGGCACGAATGCATCCCTTTTCAAAGCAATTATTCACTTCCTTTTAAGTCCTTCGTCAGTAGGAAAACTATTGCACGTGGAAGAGAAAATACATAGGTATGAGTTTATTTACGAATGAGTAAAGAGAAAATCCGGCAAGTGATAATAATCAGACAGATGAGCAAGTGAGATCATTCATGATATCCTCGCACCGTGAAAAAATATAACTCAAACTCTCGCGATTATTCTCCGAAATAATTTTCATAAAGAAAGGTACATAGCATCATAGAGTAAGTAATATACTTACTCTATGATAGTATATACACCTTTACAAGGGATTGGCTCGGCTGTGCAAAGATATTCGGCTTCCTTTTACAAATTCTCGTTCTCTAGCATTCAGTCATTACCCAAAAATGGTTTTCCATTTTCTGTACTGATTTAAAAAAATTATAAAATCACTAATTTCATCAAAAACGGCAAACTTTAAGCCTATAATGCGCAGACTGAAGACCACTTCCAAAAAACTTAAATTTTACAGAAATGGTACGAGGCCTAATACACAACTATTGACGGGTACCCGTTTCCCAAAATTTTACTTTGAGTTTTTTCACTCCACCCTAGTGTAAGGTATCATTTTGTCCGAGACCTATTCTTAAAAAATGTCATTGATGTTGTGTATGCATCAAGCAAAAATCAAAAGGCTGATATTCTTGCTAAAGGTATTCCTTTCGTTCAGCTTAAAGCTCTATGTACTTCCCTTAACCTTCTGTAGTTGTTTTATATGGTGTGTTGTTCTTATCAATTATTTCATCATTTTTGTGTTATTATTAAATGATTTGTATCAGAAATTAAGGTGGAGTGATGAAAATATCACTGTACAATTTCTCATTACTCAAACTAATGTGCTCTAGCTTGTTCGTGTTCCGCATTTCAGTTGCCTTGTTGCTAGAGGGTGGGACAAAGTCTTGTGTAACACTGCAGTCCTAATAAAGACTTCACCGGCAAAGTACGGAGTATAATTTCAAGACTAATAATGCAGGAACTACGCGGTTAGCGTAGAGGAGAGTGAAGTGGAAAGCTTCTGAAAACCAATCTTCGGATTAATGACAACTGATAATGAAAAAGAGGGGATAGAAAACTACTTCACGCGAATAAACAAAAGAGAAAACGTTCTCTTACGTGATAAAATATGGATACGTTAAATAAAAATGGCAATAATTGACACTACATGATTCACTGTTGATTTACGACCAAAGCAGCTTTTTCGTCGGTCGTAATGGTTTTAATAGTCAGAAAGTACTTAGGTAGAGGGGTCTCTTATCTTCAAAATTTTGCCAATTCCGTATTACTCGAACATTTTCTGATTGTTCATGTAAACATAGCCTGAAATGTAAAAAATATGGCTACAGCATTGCCAAATTGTCGTGCTTCCATGGCATTTCGGTGGTTTAATTAATCATAACAACCGATATGAATGTCATGCGCTCGTATCATATCATATCTCCTAATTTGTATTGAACTGAGCGCGTGGTTTTTCTCATCATCGCTCAAATATCCTGTCGCCGGTTTTCTCGAAAAATAACAAACCACGAGCAACCCTTATTCTTGACGACATAAAATGTACACTATTTTTTTCCATTATTTTTTCAATTCAATCGTTAAAAATGTAGTTATCCTGGCCAATAGCATTTTACCTTACTAAATATATTCAAATATGATCGATCCTTAGGTAAACAGATTATATCAATTCGTACTCGCAACCTATTTTTTTCTTAAGAGACCGCTTGGCTTGATTTCTCCTGAGGTAGATTGCAATTCGAAGGGAGTTCATCTTCATTTGGAGTGTTAAAGAATGGAACGCTTCAGCCGGCTTGTCTGTTTCAGAAGATTAACTTCAACCGGTAGATTACTTAAATCAACAAATGCTTCCTGCGAAAAGTTGTCATTTTTATACGGGAGAGATTTTTCTTCGTTGTATCACTCTTCTATACTCAACCCCTGCCACACGCCCTTGTGGTGTCTCGATGTTTGTGAAGCGTGTAGGTGCGTGCTTATCAGTCAATCACGCTTTGCACCCATTATTTTCGAGTCAACTTATCGTTTTCGTAACGATATTATTTCTTATAATTCATTAACGAAGGCTTTGAAATTTTTCAAAAGTCTTAAGAGGAATTCCGAAATCCACATAGCAAGCAAAAACATCCTTATTATACTATGTTTCATTCCATAAGTGTCCTCATCACCGCAATTGCATCCCGAGTTGTCCTCCCCTTCCGGAACCCAAACTGTTCATTGACTAAGTAGTAATTTTCTTTGCTCCCCAAACTTTTATATATTTCTCTAAGAAAAATTTTTGCCTCGTTAGAAATTAAACTAATTGTTCGGTAGGTACTCCTCGCACAATGACGTTTTCTTCGTCTTCGGGATAGGTATAATGACTTTTTTCAAGAACTTCTCTGGCCATACTCATTCCTCGAAGATAATTCGAATGCTTCCATGTTCAACGCTCATGCTTTCAATGCTTCCATGTTCCATCTCTTTATCCTCCTACTTTTACTAAGACTTTTGAGACTAACGTTACATTTCATCATGACTAAGTTATGATCTAAATCCGCATTCTACCCCCGATAGCTTCGCAAGTTTTGGCACTGTTTCCAAACCATGATGTATTCGATTTTATATTTCCCGGTATCATGCGGCATTTACATGTGTACCTACGCCTGGGGTTATGTTTGAACTAAGTGTTTGTTACTACTAATTTATTTCTCCTACAACATTAAACTGCCTTCTCACCGCGGTTATTTCTTGTCCTTACGCCATACCCTCCAACCTCAAATACATCTTTCCCTTTTCCCACCACTGCATTCCAGTCGCATATCACTATCAGAATTTCTTTCCGGGACTTATCTAAGTCTAATCCAGTTGCTCATACACCCCACCCATCTATATTCAGTATCACAAAAACGCTCCACAGTTTGACTTATGTTTGTGATATAAAAAAATTGCCTCAGATAAATAAAAATTACGTTAGCACTACGATAACACGTAAACGTGACGATGTCCAACTCAAACTTAGAGCACTCAGTGAACCTGTCGAAAAATTATTTTGTGAAATTTTAGTAGTTATGGATGAAAAGGAGTTATTATTATCCCAAGGTCTTGGAGTCATGGTCAAGGGTAAATAAGACAATATTAAATACACAATACAGTATTTCAAAATTATACAGGTTGAATAAGTTTTAATTTAAAAAATGATAGTAGCGCCGTTATGATAAGCCGTTGATGGCGCATTTGCGACAGTAAAAATTTCTGGAATATTTCAAATCTCGTTTTAATTTCACAATGCCAGATATCTTGGAACAATTAACGAGATATTGCGTAAATAAATAAAAAATCTACTATATTTCTCCCAAATCATTACTGTAAATCGTGCGTTTTTCAATAAAAAGTAACACTTAATTTTTGGTATTTTCTATGTTTTAATGCGCTTTCCCCTTAAAATATAGGGCGTAATGTCTAGTGATGGACGAAAAGTCTAGTAACATCATATAAAACTTCAAAAGAGCCTTTTATTATTACCGATGTAAAAAATCTCACATACCTTCTCGTACCTCCTCATTTTATTCTATTAGAGAAAACGGGTTTCGTCACTGGGATTCAATTAATTGGGAACGCCCAATGTTCCCGCCATTTGTGATCACTAATCATAAAATTAGTGATGTAATGGCATGTGGGCGAAAACGAGGATATTATTTTAAAAATCCTACAAATAATTCTTTATACTCAACGCGTGAAATATGTAGATCGTTTGAAGACCTCAAGTCTGCGAATGTATGTTATAATGAACGAAAGAAAATTGTCGTTTACATTCCTGGGCTTTTTGATATTTCCTCTGGCTGACACGATTGTTGGCACTATCATGTCACAAGTAGCATCTGGAGCTCACCAAATTTGACTTACCGTCAACGAATGTGATATGCCACTGACATTTAAAAGAAAATGCTGTGATAATCATAAATGAGTATATCTGCATCGTGCTGTGCATAAGCTTAAAGGTATTTGGTTTCTCCACAAATTATAATGGACTAAACAATAAATCCTAAATTGAATGTATACATACCTTAGGAGCTGTTCAAGAACATCAGTAGAAAATATTAGTTAGTCCTCCAGTTGTAAGTTTATATACTTGTGTATACACATATATAGTTATATATATATATATATATATATATATATATATATATATTTCGTTCACTCACTCACACACCACCATTAGGCGAATAAATATATAATAATTTCAACAGAAGGTGAAAGAAAGAGATAGGAAACATGTAACTAAAATATATATATAACTGTATATATATATATATATATATATATGTACAG
Source organism: Pyrrhosoma nymphula (assembly GCA_963573305.1). Lineage (NCBI taxonomy): Eukaryota > Metazoa > Arthropoda > Insecta > Odonata > Coenagrionidae > Pyrrhosoma > Pyrrhosoma nymphula. The sequence goes on along the minus strand of OY754327.1, from coordinate 72,275,668 downwards.
TTATATATATATTATACAAAGTATACATATATATATATGTGTGTGTGTGTGTATATATATACTTTATATAATTGTATGTATTCCATTTTTTGTAAATGAAAATGGTTTTCGGAAAAATTCGGCGTGTATCATATAAATTAAATCGACTGGATAGTAACACGCAAAATACGAGCCACTTACCAATCTAGCCTCTTTGCCCAAGTTAAAAACACTGAAACAGCACTAACAGGTTGCGGAATAATCTGGGTGAAATGGGAACTTTATTTCTGTAACTGACAAGGAGTGGTCACCCTCATAAACGCTGTCAGAATTTCTTTGTAGACTTTGAAATTAATTTGGCAAATGTTTCGAATTACTTTTGCCATCCTGTTAAAAGTGATATTGGTTATAGCGGTTTTTTTTTATCCCCTCATCTAAGACAGGCGCCACAAATCAAGCATCTAAGCAAGCGAAGAAAACTGAGTAAGTACTATGTATACGATTTAGCTGACACGATAGACAACGAGTCTCGGAAGCCAAGTCGGTAACATGCTGACCTAGCAACTCAAAGTACGCCGTTTTGAATCCCGTATCGCGGATGGATTTTGTGCTATGTACCCATAATTAGAAAGACTACTTAGGGAGAGCCAAGGCGGAAATTATTGTTAAAACTTGTGCTGTGAACTAAGAGATTCAATATGTGCATTAGGAGTTATTGGAATGCCTTCAAGTATCAAAATCATCTACAAACTACAGGACGAGCCACATCCACGATCTGTGGCCCAGAGTGATTCCATACCAGACATACAATACTCGTCTCACTTCAAGTTCCGCACGCTCCCGTAGTCTCTAAGCGCAGACCAAAATGCACTCAGGAGATCGATGCCAAGTTAAACCATAACACTAGGACAGTGCTTCGTGATCATACATTCTTACGTGCAAGACACGGGTTACGAAATTATAATTCATGCGAGAAAACCAAATCACGCGGGGTGAGGAGTTAGTAATAGCATAATAAATTATGAAACGCAAGTTCCAAGTCAAATATATCAAGCGAGAGCAAAAATTCATAAAAATATCTACTGTATACATAATATTCCACGGAAAGAATGAAACTTATAATCTATCCGTTATGAATTCTCTTTTCTTAATCTTACATTTGCTAACGTTCCTACAGTAATACGTTGGCATTTAATAAAATACACTGAACGTCTTCCGAGAAATAGTCTACTTCATATTTACTGACAAGATTGTGCCTATGTTTCGTCCTTCGATCTGTCATTAGCAAAATTATTCTCAGTCATAGCAAAAGTTATAAAATAGGTATACCTAGTGACAGCGGGGAGTTATGTAGCAGAGGTGGGGCGATATAAGTTATTTTTAACGTTTTTTTCTGGTGCAACGACTCCACCTATTTCCTCCGAGGTTATGTTATTTTTCTATTTAACGTCAACTTTAGGCCCTAAGAGAGCACACAATATATCTCCAAGCTTCGTAACTATCCATTTTGTATTCGTTGTTTTGATAAGATTCCTCGCTATTTGGAAGGAATGCGGAGGCAAGGGGCCATTCCCTATGCCATGATCTCTCTCTCGTTAAGTGATAAGGTGATATCTGGAACTCCTGGCATGATCTATCTAGCTATTATCTAGCTAACCGTACTTTTTCATAGCGAAACAACTAGACAAAAACGGCGCACAGTTCTCGCTGCATTGACGCCGTAGACGTCGACCTCCGGACCAATTCTTCGCGTTAACAAGGCTGTTTGGGACAACAAGGACTCCATTTGACTCGAAATGTTTTGAATATCGATTCAAAAAAAGGTTTGCACTCTTCACCGGTGACGGCCATCGTCGCGAAGGTTATGGAGGGGTATTAGATGAGATTGAAATGACGTATTAAATGTAAAAAAGAGTGGTAGGGGGAGGAGGAAGGAAGCAGAGAAAGGAGGAGACGAGAGAACAAATTCCTCTTGGGAGTGGAGGATCCCAGGGGAAATTAATGTGACAGATTTGTAGGGAACGCACAAGAAATTTTAGGATAGGGCAATGTTGAGGGTCATTTCTGTCTAGGTGGTTTAATAGGTCAGGCCTGAGCTCACCTCGTGCTTGGCACTAATACAAAAAGGTGTACAGCTGTCGTAAAACGTGGTGGCCACGACACGGTGGGGGGATAGTCAAATGAGCAGGGCACTGAAAAGGGAAATTTTGAGGATACCGGGACTAGCACTCGGTATAACCTTATACGGAGTCACCGGCAAGTTCACATTTGTGCGAAATTCCATAGAGGAAAAATCATTCGCCTTGACCGGGATCCCGGTCAAGGTGAATGATTTTTCCTCTATGGAATTTCGCACAAATGAGAAGGGAAGGTGATGAATGGAAGACGAGTTCGGGTTCTCGAGCATCAATACTTTCATTTCAAAATTGTGATTCGACTAATCTATCCCCCAATTTGTGTTCCACGAGTGTTTTCCGATCCGTGAGGAATTTTAAGCGCTGATTGCTAGAGAAATATAGACCGAGGAAATACATGGCCAATAGCATTCTTCGTTTGCTGACTAATGACTTCAAGAATCATGATCAGCTACCTGCTATTCCTCATTTATATAAACGAAATTATATAGAGTAAGTAGCAAAATTAGGTCGTTTACAGACGATGCTGTCACCTACCGAGAAATTGCACCAATGTTAACTTAGAAACTTCTCTCATCTCGTTAACTCGTGGTGTCTTGAGTGGGGGCTCAGACTCAACCATAGTAAATTCATTGCAGTACACTTCTTGCGGAAGAAATCACACCAACGCCATGTCTATAAAGCGGGAAGGGTTAATTTAAACGAGTCAAATGAAGTCTGAGAAACATGGAAATAACATTATTTCAGGCCTAGCGTGGAAAAACTATTACGAAACATTTGCGGCGGTGTATCATAGAAACTAGGATTTATCAAGAGATTAGAAGGAAGGTTTTCCGATGAAAAAGAGAGCTGCTGATTTGCTCTGGCTAGGCCACATCTCAAATAAGCAGCGATAATTTGGTACCCTGAACATAAAAAAATAATTATCGAAGTAAATAAATTACAGAGGAAAGCCGCACGCTTTGTTAAAAACTGCCAAGAGCGAACAGAAACTGTTACGCAGCTGATGGAAATGCCAGGTTAGTTGCCATTAAGAGATTCGGAGGCTACACGCTAGGCTTAGATTACTTGGAAATTTCAGATCAAGCGAGTTTCAGTACGACACGGAGAATATTATTTTAACCCCGCGCTGCATCTCTAGAACTAGGAATGAAAAAATAAGAGGGATACGCACACTGCCGAACAGACAGGGACAAAAAATCCTTCTTTCCACGCACCATTATGATAAAACAACGTGACACTAACATAAGACACATCGTTATCATACAATTCGCCTCGGTCCTCTGCATCTTCTTCTCCCTATTCCCTCCCATTTCATGGTTGGTGTCCTTAAAACCCCCGCCACATGCCTATGCGGTGGGTCGCTGGGTACCTACCTAGTGAGTAGATAAGTAATTCGATGGCGGTGCGCGCTCCTTCCTATGTAATTTGCGCTTAAAATAACAATGTTTTATCCCATCGAGGCCCGCCGGCGTAAAGACGGCCCCTCGGCATTGCTTTGCTGTACTCTGACTGAAGTGATATCACGTCGAACGCTGTTTGTTTTGCAACTGTAACATAAGTACTTCATGAGTAAAGACTAAAAGTTCTTAGAAAATTTTCTAGGTAATCTAATCTATGACTGATTCTCATACTCTTCTACAAAATCGCGATTTCTACCTTTCGACCAAACTTCTGGGAGCGAATCGAACGTTCACTAATAAAAGTTGTATTCATGTAATATTATGTTACGAATTATCTGCGTACGATTTGTTGTGGTAACTAGGGGGCCTCCCCCTCTACCTCTCACCCTCTGACTGTTCTGAGAAAACATATTCTATACGCACGAAATCAAAAGCTTTGGAGAGTTCAACTACCAAGAGCACGAGGAAATCCTCGGAATTTTGACTGGCGGATAAAACGATATTACGGATTTAAACGTAAGCGTACTAAATACCACGCGTGTTTGACACGGCATATTATAGAGTGGTAAAATTAAAAACGTGGACTTACCATTAAAGCTAAAATCTCGAAAATCCAAAGATTTTAGCGCAGTTGGCCGAAAATCGTCAAATATGTATGTTATCCTAAGCAGAGAATAGACTACGGTGGCCCTCTGACGTGGAGTCAGCGAGCCGCGGGCTGAAAGGTCGTTAAACCTCAAGATAAAATTGGAGATTTAAGGTCCCAATACGAATTTAAGACAAAGTCAAATTGGTTGAAGATGGATAGGTAAATGAAAATTTTCAAGCCAAAAATGTACGCAAAACAGTCGAAGGCCAAAGAAGTCAAGAGCATTATTAAAGAAGGTAGTTCAAGATCGACAAATTTCAGCTTCAAACTCAAGGATGAAGCAGAGATATACATTTAACCATGTCCAGAGAAATATCAAAAACTTTCCTATGCAATTTTTTTTATATTTCGATATGTAAGTATACAACTTGATGGCTCTTCATTTTGTAATAATAATGATAATAATATTTATTTAATTTAATATTCATTTAATATTAATGCATCTGTTCATACATGATGTTCTATTGAACGGTACCCAAGCAGAATCATATGTTAGTTATATATCGGCCTGATATCATTTTGATATCACCAACGTCGTTTTAACATCGGGTGATTTTGCCGATATAAAACTGACATATATATGATATATTTCCCCGATGTAAAAGTGATCTCGTCGAACTGATATGAAAGTGACATAAAATAGATATCGTTCCCCGATGTAAAAATGATGTCAGTGGAGCTGACAAATAAAGGATATAAAAGTGATATTTTTCCAACCTCATTGGCAATAACCAATTTCCTAGCCCGGTGTGAATCCCGGGAAAACCTAAGACTCTGTATTTCTTACACTCATAACTTGCTTCATATACGCTGTACTATTCTTAATACCCCTAATATTAATCTTTAGATTCTCTTCTACCAATTTCACCCTTAACTTTTGCGGTCTACCTCTCCCTCTCACACCATTCACTCTATTATCACATATATCCATAAGATGATCCATGATTTATTGAGATATCTTTTCGTTATTTGAATCTCTTCCGTTCTATCGACAAGGCCTAACCAATGGGAGGTCACTTCTTTCACATGTCTATTACTGGAGCATCCAACCCACAATTTTTCATCTTTCACTCATTTGTAACCCTATATCCATCCTACTTTTACCGCAAAATAATCTCAGGTATCCCATTCCCTCTGCATTAAGCTTACTATTAACCTTATCCTGACATACCCAGGTTTTCCTGCCATATAATAACCCCAGGAGGAGATCAATTTTGTACACTGCTTTTGTGGAATACAAATATATTAGTATTCCATGAAAATAATTTTATTCTATTCTGCAAACTCTTGGCTTTGTGACAAGCTTTCATTCGTGTAATGTATTTCAATGTAATACCAACATATGTTCTAGGGTATATGGAGGCATTTGATGTAAGTACTTTACATATATCTCAACAATGTGTAAGGAAGAGAACTGAATGTCCCTAGTTGGATGCTATGTAAAGAACTCTTCACTGTCCATTAGATGGTAGATCAAACTGTGGAGCCCTTGGCAAATAACATTAAGAATAAGCTGAAGCAAATACTAAGTTTCTCTTCACCCTACATACCTCCATTTCCCGTGGATTCCTTCCCTTACCTCTCAACCAACATTTTATATGGACCCTATTTTCCACCTTCCGATCTCATTCTCATATCCACCTACCTTTCCTCCCCAGATGAAGACTTTATTCGTGCTAAACAGATGTGAAACAACACTATTTTCAGTTTCCTTTGTTTATTGAAGTGAATTTAATTTAAGTGAGGCTCACGATTTGTCAGTACATAATTGGTTGAAGGCTTATCTCAATGACATGACTCTCAGCTCACCTTATTATGTAGAATAAGACTCTAATCACCAATCATTCAAATAAAAGTGCTCGAATCATAATTTATGATTTGAGAATCATGATACATAATGGTGAATCATGCCTGACCCTGCCTACAATCCAATGGATGTGGTACATGGACTAAAGCCGTTTTACATGGTACATTATTTTGTACAAACTCTTCCATGAACTCTTGCATGAGGTAAAATGTACCGTTTAAAGTGACAATTTGTTTGAATGCTTGTGTGTGAATGTCTCAATGCCTGAATGGAAAATAGAACCTGTTCGAATTTCCTTGAGGCAAATGTAAAATCTCATGTACATTCGTTTGTACGAAATCTTTTGTATAAAACGGCCTTTAAAAAAATTCCCCATTTATACAAAGGAGTAATAGATTAATAATCATTGAGTAATCACATCACATCCCAGAATAAGAGTAATGTAAATCAAGGCTCATCCTCAGTCATTTTATTTTTCAAATACAGTTATTTAGGTATGTACTATGAATAATTCCTGTTTTCAGTACAGAAGAGGGATAAGATACTTTTCTTATTCAAGGAGGAAGTCAAATCTAACAGTAATCCTTAACCAATTTGATTTCCAAAGTGAATCACATTTATTGAAGTAAAACTATGCTCAACTAACTATGCAACTAATATGTAATACAGAAATTAATTGATGAAGGTATAGAAGCTCTGTAAAAAGACTAACATAACTAGTTATAAAGAAACATTTCCCGGAAAGAATTGATGAAAAACCTGATTAAAGAGGCATGAAACAATATTCACTGCATACATTACTCAAATGCTACCATATGCCATTACATGCATGGGTGGAAGATGTAACTCAGGAAATAGAAATCCAATCTATAAAAAATATTTGGCTTGACTAGGATTTGTTCGCAAATCACTGAATCATAGGTCCAGTGTTAAGCAGTTATCCAATGACTGCATGCAATAGCACTTATATAATTTTCACAGTTCATATTTTTTGAAGAGCTTGTTATGTTTAACAACAAATTAAATGCATGTTTAACTATCCTCAAGCCACTGGCTGCTGAAGATCAACTACATTTCCTACAGTGAAGACTAATGTCGAGAACATCTTCTTTGCACAGTCCCCATTACAAATTTGCCTTGAATTTAAATGACATAGTACAGTGACTGGTTAATACACCAGAAAACAGCTAATGAAGCCTTGATTAGAACCCCAATCAAGTTGAAGATTTTTTTTTGGAAAAAATATTGCATGCTAAAAATCCAAAACAATCTACTTACCACAGGGAAAAGTGAAGGCTGCTAACTGAACTGTGAGAAGCTACTTGAAAGATGGTCCCATTAAAAGAATTGTAATTTGTAGTGATATGATTAATAAACTTGTTGAAATATGAAGGAAAAGCAAATAGGTGGAAAGAGAACAGACTTGAAAAACTTATAAAATACACACAATGAATAGCAGGGTATTGTGGAATGAAGAAATATGTATGTATTCCATTTTTTATATTTATTTTCCTGATATTTCCTAATTCCCATCCTCATCCTTCTTCATCAGCACCTACGAAGCATTGCACCCTCTCACTCTCCTCAGCATGCTCTCTTCTCTCAACATGTCCTCCCATCTATTTTACTAGGTATCAACTCCAAATTTCTGCCCCTAATTTCTTTTCCTACCCCACCACCATATCTAGTTACCACTTACTTTTTCATATTCCTTGTCACACAAGCAGTGGTGTACCAAGGGTTTCTGGTGCCCCTGACAAAACAGAAGGGGTGGCACCCCTTCTCCTCCCGCATTTTATCTAAATCTTTATTTTCCTCTCTTTGTTCTAACTTTATATTCTCCACAATTTTTAAATTGGTTATGCAGATGAGCTTGTTTACTTCAACATTATCCTATCTTCGGAGGGAGATAAAAACTGTCATCCCACCTCCTCCCTGATGGCACTCCCTGGCGGAGGCCAGCCCCACCACCCATTAGGTACACAACTGCACATAAGTCACCATCACCATTCTTTGCCACATTCACATGGCAAAGCCTCCTTGTCTGTACGCACCCTCTTTCTGCTAATATCAATGTTTTGGACTCATCCATTGTCATACTTTATATCAGACAGAGAGTGCGACATAAAGAAAAGGAAAAGTAACTTTTTAGATTTCACAGGATTGAAAGAGTTTTATCCTATGCTGAAATCATGAAAATTCACATAAATGAGCCAAAAACTATCAAATATAAAGAAAATATTAGTGACCTTTTCTTTGTCTTTGCTCAGAGTCCTCTTTATTAATTCCCTTCTCTTTGTAAATGCTTCCTTACTCAATACAATTCTGCACCTGTCCTTGATTCTCTTCACTTATTTTCTTTCAATTACAAATATGAATTGCATTTGAATATCAGGGATGGTCCTTTAAAGGAACATTATAATATTACGAAGATTGTTAACATATATACAGTATTTAATAAAGTAATTAAATTTTCCATAATTATATGTATTCTTGGTCTGAGCTACACATATCATTGACAGCTCATCATTTTGATAGTATATTTAGTGATAATATATTATACTAAATTGTCATTCTCTCTGTGAAACCTGAGAACAATGATGGAAGAGAAAATGAATGGGAAGAATGAGCGGGTAATAAAACAGATGGAATGTATCAAGCAAAGTAGGGATGATCATCTATGAAATCATGAAAATGAACAATCTTGAAACAAGTCAGTTGTAAAATACTTGAGAGGGAAGCTGCAGCCCATCAATTTTCAGATTGATGACTCAATTTTCAGATTGATGGAGTTTTAGGCAGGATGTTTTGGGATATTGTTGGAACCAAGAGTAGGAGTTTGAATGATTTGCTTTAAAGTTCTGCCAGAACCATTATGTCAGCAGCATCCCAGCACCATAAAAGTAAAGCCTTCATAACTGTTAGTTGCCTCAATGAGTAAGTGCAATAAAACTATAGTAGATTGAAAAAAAGTGATTTTGCCTGGATTTTTATCTTGCAAATAGTGGGATCATATCATAAACATTTCAATTTAGCAACTTTAAGCTAAATTATGAAAAATAGTCAACCTTAACCCAACCCAGCCAAAGGCATATATGTAGAAACCCAAAAATATTGTGTGTATATGCGTGCATAAAAAAAGAGATTCTAGGACCCTTAACCTCAACATTTGCACTAAATGCCATTAAGATAAATGAAACATTAAAACCTTACCAAAACTAAAAAATAACTAATAAAACAAAAAAGTGCTGGGTTTTGAACACTAGAAACCCGGATAATGGTCAATTGACCATTTAGGTATTTTGCTTGGCGTTAACTCTAAGCTAATTTTTGTATGAGATTGATATTTACGGACTTCTAATATTTTAGGGTCTAAAATCACCCTGTAAAATATTACGAAATAAATAAATTTGGTTGCTGAGTAACAGGCGAGCCTACTGACAAGGTCGGTTAGTGGTCAATTAACCGCTATAGCGTATTTAGCTTTATTGTAAATGTTAGTGATACTTAGGATTTTATTTTGGTCTGTATCTTCAATAAAATAGTATTTAACTGTCATGTTGACCTAATCCCCACTCATTTATTTACATAATTAATTCGATGACTGACGCACTCCTATTCAATCTCATAATTTTACAGAGTATTGACAATCATCACTTTACGCTTGAATGGAGTATCATTGTGCTTGAACACTATGATTGACCATCTGGTGTGTCGTCTTAGCATTCTTTCAAGTATCTGAAAGAGTTCTCCCCATTCCACTGCTCGCTGGCAACGCTGGCAAAGAACCGTGGAATGATGTTTCGCTACCTGGAAGGGCAATAATTGGTGGTAAGCAAACAGCCAAAGATAACACTGTGTGGACTCGTATTGCGCCTGGCAATCATTCTGGTATGCATGGTGCAATGAATATACTCAAATAACCATGGGGACCCACTGGCTACGCTAAGCACCACTTGGAGAAATATTTTTACAGTAGCCCCTTGAAGCTTTTTTTTTGACTTAACCAATGCTAAGACTTATAATTCTATATACTGAAAAGGAGGCTCATGAAGTGCTGCGCGATGAGTCGTGGTCACTATTACTAGAAGAGTTAACGCGTTCCTTTCTATCTTACATGCACGTGGGGTTTGTGTAGCTCAATCATCCCATGTAAATGATCCGTGGCACTGGCAATGAGGCCAACAATTTTTTTAATGACAATGAGTAGAGATCGGTTCAAAGAAATCTTGAGATTTTTGCACTTTGATGACAAAGACTGTCGTGCTCACCGTAAACAAAACTGATAAATTTTGCTTGGTTTCAGAAGTTTGGAATAAGTTTGTTGACAATTATTTAGCATTCTAAAAACCTGGGGAAAGTATTACCATCGACATGCAGCTGTATCTGACAAAATGCAGGTGCCCCTTATTACAATAGGTATATAGTGAATAAACCGAACAAGTTCAGGATTAAATTATGGATTCCTACTGACGCAAAACTCAGGTACGTGGTCAATGCTACTCCCTGCCTAGGCAAGGATGAGGGAAGGGAAATCACAAAAGGCGTTGGTGAAAATATTGTCAAACGTCTTGTGCAGCCTTTCCTAATCAAGGGTAGAAATATGACAACTGATAATTTCTTCACCTCCTTGAATCTTGCAAAAAACCTCAGGAAGAGCAAAACTACCCTTGTATGTATACTTAATTGAAATAGGAAAGAAGTACCGTATTCTTTGAAAAAACCTAAAGATGCTCATTTTAACACTGTTATCTGTAAGCACGAAGTTATTACCCTGACAGGCTATCAAGCAAAATCTAACAAAAATATCCTTATACTTAGTAGTATGCACTCCAGTGTTCAAATAAACACAGAGACTGAAAACAAGAAACCAGAGACTATACTTGATGACAATAAGAACAATCGACACTGTTGACCAAATGACTCCTAAATATGTGCAGTGTCCGAGCTGGCATACGGACAGGCTTGTGCATATTTTCTATAACATTCTAGATCTAGCTATTTTCGATGCTCATTCCTTGTACAAATTAATATTTAACTGAAATATCTAATGTAAATCGTTCATTATGAAATTTGTGCTAGAAATGTCAAAGCTTTACGTGGACCATAGGATTACGCCACATTAGGGTACACTGAAAAAACATTTTTCTTTTTATTTCAATTTGAAATGTTTGGAAAAGGTGCGATTCTAGTCCCAGACACACCAAAAAAAATATTTTCAAAAAATATTAATATTTAGGGGTCTCACCCCCTCCTGAAATTTTAGATGACCAAAAATCACCGTTTTGGGGCCAATTCTAGTGACTTTCTCCAGGATTTTTTTTTTAAATCGTAAAATTGAATTAGCAGGGAAGTCAATACTACTCCGACAGTTGTTAGTCACTATTTTGTTTTATTTTTTCAGATAACTACAATAATTTTTGATGAAAATAAAGGGGCTTTTGCTGAATTAAAGTGTTTTAGGGTGAAAGCCAGTCATTCCTCTTGCACATGGAGCCACGTGGATACGTGGGGGGTCACAAACACATTCTGCAAGGAAAATATGCATTACTGCATAGCTAAAGCTAAATTGTTAATGTGAACTCCAGTTTACACTATAGCACCTAAGGTTTGGTTGAGAAGACATGTACTTGGAAGTCCTTTTTGACCTGAAAGCTGACACGTTGTGACTTCTTCAAGTGAACAGTTAGTTTTCTAACCCCTTTCCTCACATCAAAAAGCATTGCTATAAGTACATTTTCTGGATGCCCAGAGAATGCATTTTTCTGGATGACAGGGAAAACTATGCCTTTGATATGCTTTGGCAGTAATTTGGCCCGGTTAATATGAAGCCACAGATACTTTGTATTTTCAATGCAAGTGGGATGAGTCTTCACAGCAAACCACGTTGGAACTTAGACATTTAAAATATATTTCACTAGCAATGCCAAACTAGATGAAGGCGTGGCCACGGGCATGTAGAGCCAGAGAATTCGAGCCCCTGTAGTCAACCATCTTGAGGTCTTCTCAACCAAACCTTAGGTACTTTAGTGTAAACTAGAGTTCACATTAATGATGTACTGCCTTTGGCTATGCGGGAATGAATATTTTCCCATGCAGAATGTTATTGTGACCCCCCACATCTCCACGCCGATCCATGTGTAAGAGGAACGACTGGCTTTCACCCTAAAACACTTTAATTCAGCAAAAACCCCTTTATTTTCATAAAAAAATATGGTAGTTATCTGAAAAAATAAAACAAAATAGTGAATAACAACTGTCGGAGCAGTATTGACTTCCCTGCTAATTCAATTTTATGATTTAAAAAAAAATCCTGGAGAAAGTCACTAGAATTGGCCCCAAAACGGCGATTTTTGGTCATCTAAAACTTCAGGAGGGGGTCTGAGACCCCTAAATATTAATATTTTTTGAAAATATTTTTTTCAGTGTATCTGGGGCTAGAATTGCACCTTTTCCCATCATTTCAAATCGAAATTTTAAAAAAATGTTTTTTCGCTGTACCTACCCTAACACCGCATGTTGCAGAAGTCGTTCCTTTTGACGTAGGTTGGTCGCAAACAATGCCAAATCAGACTGTTAACAAAAAAAAATAAGGAAGTCATGTCACAAATGCCAAAAACGTATGTGCAGTAAATGTCAAGGTGAAATAAGTGTTTGCAAGAAATATCAGGAAACCTAAAAGTAAAAGATTTTACAAAAATCCAGTTTGCGCCTTTTTTGTTAAACATATTAATTTACTATTTGTGTCATTTTTAGCGCTTCAGTTATCTCACTATACCATCAAAGTTACATACTAATTATGTCTTTTAGGTCTGGTTTTGGTTCAAAAAATATTTTAGCAAACCACAACAAGCAAGTTATCGCAAGTAAAGAGATGAAGAAGGAAATACTTGTTTTCTGCACACAATTCTTTTTGTTTTCTCTCTGAAAAAAAGTATAGTAAGAGAGTTTGATTTAACTATTTTATCATGAGGAAAATCAAATTATGATAATTAATATAAGTTGATACCACAATACTTCCTGTAAAAGGCAAATTTTGCACTTACCCGCAAATTTGACTTGTTCTCCAGAACAACCGATTTTTCACCATAAAGTGTTTTTTCAGCAGATTATTCTTTCTTCATACAATATGTTTTTTCTTATAAAACATTGTGTTTTAAAATGTTTAATGTCATTGTGTTCAGTAAACCAGTTTTATGTTCCTTTACAATGATAAAGTTTTTTTAAAGATTGATACTGAGGTGTTATTACTAATGTCTTTTGCTACCTTGGAAAGCGGAAAACTCGACACAAGAAAGACCATACTCACTTTGGAAAACTATCAAGAGTCAAACTGAAGAGTGAAAAACACTTATTATATTCAACAATATTAATAAGCAGCATATAAATGCATAGAGATCAAGATAAAACCCTAAAAAACGCCAAGCGGTCAATTGGCCGCTCGCCAGCCTTTTCGGTAGGCAACCAACTCCCGACCTTCTAGTGTTAAGGTTATTTTTTAAACCCAGGTGTTTTGTTGGGCTGCGTTAAATTACAACAACCCAGAATACACATCACAGCAACAGAATTCCCTTCTTTTTCTTTAATTTACATTTTTGCAATAATTTGATCTTTCAAAAATTGTAATTTTTGAGATACATATTTATAAAGGATAGAATTGATATATTTTATCAGTGATAGAACCATGTGTGAGCTCGTGAATGTGTGTGTGTGAATATGAGTGAGCTCGTGAGCCCCAAATTCTTGTCCAATAGTAATATGCTGATTTTGCTCACAGCACCATTAATGTCTCTAAACCTAGCAACTTTTGGATTATGACTACATTGTTTTCAATAAGGGATACATTATCATACTATTTGAAACTAAAGGGTTGACTTACAAATAAAACCAAAGGTAGTCAATTTGAGAGGAAATATGTAGATTAATTCAGAGAGAGAAATGAGTATTGTAAGTTTCACTTGTCCAGTTTAATAACTTTACATGCATCCATATTTTCACACCACAGTTACAAAATCAGCAATACAATGGTATTACATATTTGTCTGAGAAAACTGAATATTTATACTTCAACCTTAACTGCCTTCAAATGTATATTGTCCTTTCTATTCTGAACAACTTCACCCATTCAAAGAACTAAATACTTGCATCTGCAGAAACATTTCAATAATATATAAAAGATTCATCATAAAAAAGTTTTTTTACCTAAACCAATATATTTTAATGATTTCATTTAACATATAAAATCACTTGATTAAACATTATTGGTTATATTATGTATTTATAAATATGCTTCTCTGATACGTACAATGAAATATATATACTAAGCCTAATACTTTTGGTCCTTTTATGCTATTTACATATGAATAAACTTAAAGGATGCAATTTTATTTAGAATTATAATAAACTTTTTACTATATTAATTTTTTGGAATATATATATTCTCCTTTAGCAATTAAATTTTTGGCAAGGAATTCTTTTTTATTTATTTATATAAATTAAATTCATTCAAGCTTTTCGAAACATATGCTCTTCAAAATTAATAAAGGGAATTGTTAATGCCTTACATAGGGGAATGTTAGGGAATTTATTATCTTGATGATTTAAAAAAATAACTTACCTAAGATGTAGAAGATAAGATTTTTTCCTGCAAATACTTTGCATGTAGACCCTTAGTATTAGTAATTCTGTGGAACTTGTTCAATTCCTTAACTTACTCATCTCTTATAGACACATTTAACACCTTTCATTTAAGTTTGTTCAGTACTCCAGTAAATTCAGCAACATGCCACTTATCTTCCTATATAATCAAGTCAATGCTATGGTTAGAAACCATCATACATACATTTTGCTGGTAAGCACTGTCTTATAGGTTTTCTTGTGTGTAAAGCAGTTTTGTATATGTAAATACAAATCTTAATATGTCAAAAATATTTCATAAGTTATTTGTTGTTACACTGTCTTTTAAAAGTCACTTGACATATCATCAGTACTCACCCTCGTTTGACTGAGTAGCATCATGTGCGATGCTTAAGCCTATTAAAGGATTGTACATTGACAAAATTCAGATCACCACATTTTTTCATTTTGATAATCTAGGTGAGAGAATTAGCTTCTAAGTTAGAGTTGCTTTTTTTGATAAGTGCATCGTGCTCGGATGGAGATTTGACCGATTGAAGGGTGTCATGGGAGCTATGCATGGGTACCCCTAAATCAATGCTTAAACTTTGACAAGCATCTGAGGAATCAACTTTTTTAGGCATTGTTGGAACTTCAATTTCGTCAATAACCCCCACTTTTTTAGAAGCCATGTGGCTCCCGTTAGATGCTGACACAGTGCGAGAAGGATTTTCATCATTTCCAACAGGACCAATGGCAGAGATAGCAGATTCCTCTTTCTGAAGTCTCTGACCTCCTCGATGATGCTGTGGAATGCTGTCCTGGCAACAGCAGCAACGAATGAAAATAAGAATTATGCCGAGGGAAAGGAGAAGAGTACCTGCAGCAAGGAAGTATAGTCGATGCCTTGAAGCATCTGCTCCTGGTTTCAGTTGCACCAGTCCTACCACAAGAAAAATAGTACCGAGAAGTAATGATACTACAACAACGTGCAGGACTGAAACACGACCACAGACATAAAATTCAGGAGGCGGCTGGAGAATGGATGAAGGTGCATCGGCATGACTTTGGCGATGACTCTGTGCTTGAGCAAGCATAGAAGGACTGGCTGGACTTCCAGCTTGACTTTGGCAAGGAGTTGAACCCTTGGAACAAGAGACTTGCTTTGCAGTAACAAAGTAGAGCTGATTGGGACGAGGTTTCCTCTTTCTTCGCTCATGGCGTACAGCCACTGCTGGCATTGCCCCAATCATGGTAACACCTAGAAAATACACATTGGTCTTTATCTAAGTGTTAAGCAATGAATGCAATAATTAACAACAATATTGTTTTTTGATCTGAGCACAAGCAATCTTTTATTCACTGAAAATTTTATTTTCAATGCATCTCAGTATCAAGATGGATTAATTCCAAATTATGATTGAATCAAACAAGATAAGGCTGATGAAAACATGTTCATCACATTTTGAATGATAATACTTAAACATTTTCAAGAAATATTAACCACACCATTTGTGGCAAGTGGGTAGCTACCCAACATACTACTGGATATTGAAATTTGGTCTTAAAATTAATTAAGATTATGAGCAAATAGGAATGTTTTTGTGATAAGCAGAAAGTAAATGCATATTATTAAAGAATGGCATTTGGTATTTATTCATAAAATGAACAGAATAAATAGAAACATAGCTGATGCATAAAAAGCAGGTTTTATTTTGTGCTTGTCCTTTTCACTTAACTCCTGACCATTACATAAAATTACGTTACCTCCACACATGTGGTGTACATGGACTTCAATTTTGCTGCAATATAAAAAATGTAAACCATGTAGACACGAGTTGGATTCTCACTTACTCTATTCTTAGCTCACTAAATAATAAGGAGATTATGTTTTTTCTTTCACTATGGCCTCTAGTCTGGTGGGAAAAAATATTTTCATTGTATTGCGTTACAAATTCCTAAAAAAGTTATAATTATCAATACAAACACAAACTGGAGCATATTCTATCATTTTCCATTGCTATCCTTATTTACATACATAGCTATGACTTTTTAAAATTTTATTTCATATCAGAGTGTGCTGTGCGTTGCATAAATTAAATTAACATTATGTCATTAGGAGAAAATGACAAAAATTAGTAAAAATTTTATAATTTCAATTTCATTGCTGTGGAGTATAATATTTTTCTATTTTACCAATCCATCATGATTTCCCCTTCTTCTGCCCTTTGACTAATATGCCAAATAGGAACCCTGGCGGTTTTGCAGAGAGTGAGATTGGATAATGGAGCATTTGTCGGGCGTTTCCCGAGCGTTCTGATGACTTCCGAGCGTTTGTTGAGTGATGCAAATGCCTTGTGGGTGCTTTTTCAAGTAAACGCTTAGGGAATGCTTTTCAAATGCTCTACTAGACATATCTTCGGCATTTACAAGTGCTCGCCAAAGCTTATTGTCAAACTCTAAAGAAACACCCGATAAAAGTCTCCAGAATGCTTTCTTCAGCATTTACTTGAGCATTTACAAAATGAATAGAAACGCAAAACAGAAAACAAGACATGAATCAGTAAACCTACAATGGCTACAGTTTTGGCATTTTGGAGTCCCTTCTGGATGATGTGTAGACTGTGGGATCGCGTGTCTCATGAGGTCTCGTGGTTTTGCGTCTGTTGTGGTATGCATACCTTGGTATGCATATGTTATGTACTTAACATTAGGTATAAAAACAGTGACAAGGAGTTCGTCCCAATCATGAACATTAATGAAAAATTGGATGGTCACAAGAAACGAACATTACCTAATCCAAAACATTTAAGGGCTTTCAGAAAGACAAATTTTATTCAGGTTAAGTCTTGCAGATTTCTCAATTGAATCCTTGGTGTGAGACACACACCTTGATTAATATTACAATGTTTTTCAAATCTAATAATAAAATAACCCAATAATGTTCCAAAAAATGTTTTTATTGTAGATATTTGTTGAAAATTCATTTCAGATAGCAAAAAGAATGATACTGCACTTATAAGTGAACCCTACAGTACACAGATGAAACATAAGGGACGGTCTCCAATGAGGAGACTACACAAATGCTTATCGGTAGGACAGACAATACCTTTCAAAACCTTACTAGAGCATCTGTGAAATGCCGACAGAATGGTTTTTGAATCCCTACCACCCGGCTCCACTATTAAGTGTTTGAATAGCTCAATGACGCCCACAAACCACTCTACAAGCCATTCTGGAGAACGCTCAACAATGCCAAAGGAACCCTCACCATAACAGTAAGCATTCATGAAATACCTAGGAATCCTTAAGGAACGCTTACAAAATGCCTCAAGTGTTCACAATTGTGTTTATTGAATGCCTAATTGAGTGTTGGCACAGGATTTACGATGCTTTACGAAAGCTTTGAGAAATGCTTAAGGAATGCCTGATGCCCTCTCAGAAACCCCCAGGGAAGGTTGAAGCAGATACATGAAATTTAATTTCAATTACAGACGCCCTAATGAAATGCATGGTAACTTCGACCTGGTTGGTGAATTTTGATTACCTATAAAGTCTTCCTTTTCCCAAAAAAAAACTCTCTTAACACCAAAAGATTTTTTCTTTGAGTTCCAGCATAAGTTTTGATTGTTGAATACAAAAAGGAAAGAGATGCTTGAAAGTGAAATCCAAGTAGAAGTGGCCCATCAAAATATACGCCAACTGGTCAGATACCAATGGATAAAATATAACACATCATAAATGCTCTTGAATGACATAAAATTCTAACTTTGATAATCAAAACCTTCAACACCTTGTCTCTGTTGTATGATAATGGGTGCATAGGCACACTAAGATGATGCTCCCTTATTATTCTAATATTATACAATAATCAGCTGTGATGCATAGTACATCAACAAATAGTGTAAATAAATTTATGAAGATGGCCATATTTTTTTCAATTCTTCCCTTTCTTTCATCCAATCAAGCTAAACAGCACATTAAGCTACAAAACAAGGGTGTATAAGAAGAACCAAAATTAAAAATATGTGGACTTAGACTACCAAACAGTCCAATAGATATACCATTTCAACATATTCAACCCTCTGTGGCACCATTCTAATGTGAAAAAATCCGACCCAAAACAGGTCTTCTGGTAAACAAAGATGGGTTGATGTAAGGACTACATGAGAAATTAATTCAGAAATGCATCAGAAGAGGGCATAAGCAACAGGAATAAAATGGATGCTAATCACAAGGTAAAGCTGAAAATGTATGTAGTAGTAGATGTTTACAGTACACTTCTACACTATAAGCAAACAAATTGACTCCTATGGTAAATGCTGTTTTATTTTGGCCGTCGTAGTGCACACTACAAGTCACATGTGTAAGTACTTTAACCGATAGATTCCAAGCATCAAAGCATGAATTACTTTCTACTATCACCATTTTCTCCAAGATATCTATTGCAATATAAAACTATGTAGGCACATTACACACTATGAAAAAGTTTTTAAAAATTTAAGTTCTAGCTAATCTGTGATAAAATATAATCTCTGCAAGAAATATGGATTTCATTAGGCATACATAGTTTTTAAGAGTCATCATAATTTCCTTTGTCAGCATCATAAGTTTTCTTGCATTAGACCAACTTAATGATGACATTGCTGACAACTAATGCACACACAATGAAGAACAACCCTAATGCAAATTATTGAATGTCAATGAAATCTCCTGATACTAGAAGTTTAACTGATTAAAAAATTAAAATTAAAATAATTCTGTCTACAAGAGTCTCTGATGTAAGGGACATGGTCATGAGAGTGAAAAAAATCAAGCTGTTGCTAAATAATATACTTGATACACATACATAAAAAATATGAAAGCATTTTTTCAAGCACTACCCTATGAGTACTTTCAAATGATAATAAGTGAACTAAACAGCAGTTGCAAGAAAATTGCAATAAGCAACTATTTATAATGTATCATCTAGTGTCCTACCTTATCAAAAAAACAGGTAACCTTGGTTATGAAAATGCATCAATTTTGAACATTTTCACTGGTCTCTAAAACACTTCTTGAGTTGGAGATGCCAATGGTCATCTGATGAGTTTCTTACAATATCAGCTTAAGGTATTCAGCATTAAGCTTTAACTATACTGGATAATTCAATGAAAACGTGATAGCATCCTAAGAAGAATATGTTATATCTTGATGTATATAAGATATGATATTAAAAATGATATTATATTGCTATGGAAAGGTAATAAACTCCCTTCAGCCACACCTAGGTCTTTTGGAAAACTTCATGATTGCATTTATATACATGAATCAGCTGCTATAAGAAAGAGCTCAAAGATAAGTGATGCTGCGTTCTGGCATGATAGGTAATGGATTCATTTCATGAAATGGAAATCTGAACCACACAGCTCCTAGAACAACTTCATGATTTTACTCAACATTAATATTTGAAAATACTTTCTTTGAGTTAGAAGAGGATTGCATTAGTGCAGTATCTAGGCTACAAGCCTCTCACCCTAAAACCCTGGATTCAAATCCCAATGATACCTTCTTAAGAACCATGAGGAGAGCAATTTAAGTGCAGTGTTTTGTCCATGAAATTAGATGCAAAACTGTGAACCCCTTAGGCACTTATGTTAAAACTAACTAGGTTAAGATCAAAATGTGTTTCTCATTACCCTTCCTCCATTTCCCAAGCATTTATCCCTACAAAAACCTGCCCACCTGTCCCTATAGCCATCAGCTGTAGGTCATCAATCCAAATTACTACTACAGCTGCTACTAGGTATTTAAGTTTCAGCTGCCACCCCTTAAGTTGGAGAAAAGTTTTGCTTTTATACTCTTCCATATTTTGGAACACATAAATTGGTAGATTTACATAAAAAATTAATATTAGAATCAACATTTTAAAATTCTAAATCTATCCAAAACACTGATTTTGATCATATCAACCATTGTAAACCAATTTTAACGCTAGCAACTCTCATAGTCTTGCATTTATTTCGTGAATAAAAAGTGGTCAAGTTATAGTTATGGCAGATCAGAGGTCTAAAAAATATATTAATATAATTTAATACAGGGCTAGTGTTATGCTGTAATACAGTGCTAGAAGCTTTCAACTCACGCACTGAGAATGGAAAAGGGTAAACTACAGTCTCACAAGTAATATTTTTTTGCATGGAGAGGTGAAACAAAAGCAAGTGTATGATGGCTGATGTATAGCAAATCGAAAATTCAAATTTATTTATTAAATATTCATCATAAATGTGTCACATTACGGTGGATTTTTCACTGCATGTGAATATGCTTGTGATTATGGATGAAAGATTTTCAAGTTCCTGTATGGACTTCCATTCCCAGCATTGCAAAAATTTTCTCTCTTGTTATCAGAGATAGTTGCCAAACAGTCCGACGTAAAGCCACTAATCTGGATATAAACCAAAAACTTTTGTCCACCATAATCATCGGGTATGCCTGAAGTCATTCACATATCTGATAGGTTTTTGGAGCAGTTGATCATGTAATTGAAATAGTCCTAATTATAGACTTTTGTCGCAAAAAATCAAACAAAACACAACTATATATTACACTGAAACACATTGGTACCTGATAATACCTTAAACAGAGAATTTAGTGATGCATTTAGAGAGAGTTGAACCATAAACACAATCTGTGGATGAAACGAAGGGTTTCATTGTATGTATAGAGTGATACATATATGCTAACCTTCCTCAATATTATTCACATGGCAATTAATTTCAAATTCCAGATACATTAAATCTCCGATGAAAAATATCCTATGGTGGAAATGTTTAGAAATAGAGCAGGAAATGTATTAATCACATGAAGGTAGACATGCAGCTATGCTTACTGAGCATGAAAAATGTGCAGAAAGCATGGAATTCGATTATGTAATAGCTGTGCTCAAAGAATTGAATGTTCATTTGCCCATAGAACTGCCAACTCTCTTGAAAAGAAAATCAAGTCATTTGGCTTGATAAGTTAGGACTCACATTTACAATTTACGTTTCATGTAATTTGATAAAAATCCACACTACTTCATAATCTTATCTGTGAAACAGTGCTGCACTGACTTTTTGTCATTGATGTATATAAAAATTTTCATGCAGAGTTCTTTTCCTGATGTTGCCATAATTTGGTATTTTACAATGGTGAAATAAAGTTATTATTATTACTGACATAACTATCTCAAACATTTTTTGAATGTATCTTTAGAAAGGGTTAACATACTAATTTTATGTACACCCTCAGATATAGGAAAACTAATGGGCAATTAAGTATGCCAAGCCTCTCCAATTAAGAGACATTTAAAATATTTTAGAATTTTATCCACACTAGTCCATTATACCTAAAAATTGAGGATATCTCTGGGAAAAAAGGATGCTTGGAAGCACAGCAATTTTACCAGAGAAAAAATTATGAGCAGGAAATAGTTGGAATACATAAGAGATAGCGAAGTAATGTATACACTGCCACTGTATTCCCTTCATACTACTGACACAGCTTTCAGTCCAAATCCATGCCTGCTACACCTTTCCTTCACTTTTCTCATTAATTATTTTTTATTAGTTTCAATAGACCTCAGATGATTATCAATGTTTCTCCTTGCTTCTTTAACTGAAGATTTGGGAGCATGAATTTTCATTTTGCTCAAGTATTTATGAATCAGTAAAAGCATACATTTATATTTTAACTGTATTTTAAACAGGTATCATATAATCCAGAATTTTAATACCTAAGTTTACAAATTATTACAGCAGTAGATTGAGTATTGCCCCAAGGCTGTGTGCTGTCAATATGTTTATTTTCTAATTAATGGTCAACGTGAAAACTTATTGGCCGTAGAACAGGCATTAAAACATGCATGATGAACATTGAACTTTTCTTATTAATAAGTATGAACTTTTTATGAGAAGAGAAAATCAGATGTTGCCAGCCTGGTAAGAGATGATTTGTTGTAGCAAAATATTTCCAGAAGTCATGACCACCTAGATGTAAACTACGACATATGTAGCATAAAGATTTGGGAAATTGTGTGTCCAAGAAATCAGCAAGCCACTCTGGGACTTGGAAAAAAACTAGAAAAGTGGAAGAGTTTTGCTATTGAGGAAGTAGGATCACCAGCAATACAGAGAGCCAGAACAAAATGGCACAAACTGTAGTCCAAGTACAAAAGGCATTCCACCAGAAGAAGAGCTAACTGACAGCTAGCAACACTAGGCTCAAAGTAAATAAGCAATGGAAACATGGTATTTTTAAAAAATTGTGAAGAACAAATGGAATGGAAATGAGAAGCCCAGATAAGGACGAGGGATAAGAGATTTTTACTGAAAACTCTGTGAAGTGGAGGAGAAAAAATTATTGGACACAAACTGATATGCAACAGTAAGGTTGATGTTGAGTGATCTACTAAACTGGGAAAAACTTTCAGGTCTCCTGGATAGGCATTTTATCCTTAAGTTTCTGTAATCAAGTGGTGTAAGAAAAACTTGTCACTTACAAGTCCTATATGGCTTAATTTCTCGTAACCTCAAGTACAACTTTCTCAAGAGCTCAAGATATTATAAATATAGGAATGAAAATATACATCAAGCATGTTTTAAGTCAATAGATGAATAACAGAAATCGATTATTAAGGGAAAATATTAGTTCATTTCGACAGAAACAAATGATAAATACTTTTAGTTCCACTTTTAATGGAGAGTTTCATTTAATGGAAATGGATAATAAGAAATTCCATACAAATTATTATTTTAGTCTATTTCAATCTCAGGAAAGCTATTTTATGAGTGAATTCACCAACATGCCATTAGTTATGGATATATTTTTACTAATTCAGTGATTTCCTGATTATCCAGGCAAATGAGAGGGAGATGGCACATATATAATCAGAAAACATGCAAGAGTAGTACCTAGTTTAGCATGCTCTAAACTTGACTGTAAAAATGAAGACATTTGTCACAAAAAATGAAGGCTTGAGGATGCCTTTTTCTACGATACCATGATAAACCCAGTGCCGTCCTTAGGGTAGTACCACAGGTGCTGCTGTGCCAATGGGGGCCCCGCCTGGGCTTGCCTCTTTCAGAAGGCGCGAGGAAACCCACCTATTATCCGAAATTACCTACTACTTAGTACTCATGTAAATTTCTTGATATAATTAGCCAGCTTGTGGGGTAATTTCTCTCTTTCCATGAAATATGCTTAAAAGATGCTACTATATCAATAAGGGAATGTAAAGTTAAGGGTGCCCCCGAATTTCTTTTGCACAGGGCCCCTCAATCCCCAGGGACGGCCCTGGATAAACCAATTATTATTGTATGTTTTTATTATGTTATAAATCTTCAATGCCAGCTACCACCCTAATTATGATATGATGGCTAAAATCTTAGTCATTGTAAAGTAAGTTTTCATAAATAGTAGGCAAAGCAAGTCTATATAATTCCAGAATTAAGTGGGTCAAACTTAACCATGAGCAACCCATATTTAGACAGTCCCTTTTTATGCACCAAAAATGGTGCAATTTATAATATAAAATCGGAATCTTTTGCAGTGATTTCGATACAGAAATACCCCTTAAGTCCTCCACAAGGTTAAGGCCTCTATGCTGGCCAACCTTTTGCTGTCTGACTTGGACATCATCTTCTGGGAAGTTGATTGTTCAGCTGGAGTTTTTGTTCACCTTTTATACTGCTATGGTCTGGTCAGATGCATGATGATTGATGAACAATTATTAACTGAGTACTATTTTGACACTTTTCGCTGGAAATGACACTTATGTGTTGAAACCTTTGTTGGGCAATAAAATAAGTGTGAAAATAGTGCAGTTATAATTTTTCATCATGAATTTTAAAAAATCTCTCAAAGTGATACCTGAAGTTATGTCTTAAGTGTTCAGGTGCCATGTGACCAGGTGGGCATTGCATAAAAGGGGACTGAAAACTCTGACTTGACAATTAACTGCCCTGCCAATGATGCCCGAATCTGACATCAAAACATCGACCAGCATGGAGATCCAATTCCCATGGAAGGCCTAAGATGAATTTCTGGTGTAATTTATGATCAGTTGACCAATTAAAAACTGTACATATCAATAAAACAGTTTTTCTCATTGAGAGCAATACTGTCTTTACCACGAGGGCACACGGGGCCCAAGCCCAGGGCCCCCGACCTCACAGGGGGCCTGGAATGCCGATATATTTGCTTAGACAAAAAAAGGAGCTAAATTTTTTCATCTTTCAAGTAGATACCTACCTACTAAAATTACCCTCAGATTTCCAATTTTTTCCAGAGTGAACAGCGAACATTTTAACAAAACCTAATAAATACGTATTATTTGCTATTTGGTGAAACTGATTAACTGCACCATAAGCATAATAAATATAAAATCATAACATAAAAATATTTTTTCTTGTCATTCCCTTTTTTTACTTTCCAACGGGGCCCCGAATTTTTGTGTGTCCAGAGGCCCCGGCATGTCCTAAGACGGCCCTGATTGAGAGTTAAATCTTTGTGGTCCATAAATAAATGTGAATATGACACATTATTAAGAAATACTTAAGGAAAATAATTGTTTTTTATTGAATTTTAGGAGTAAGAAGATCTCTTACATCAAGTTTGCCACAGTTAAAATGGATATTCCACACAGGGATAATTGGGGAATCAGTAAAATACTCGAAGATATGAATGTTTCAGTGTTCTTTATGGGAAGCTTAAATGCTATTTTGTGTTTCATGAATGGTCTCTGTAGTGTCCAACATTTAGAATTTTCTAACCACACAGGAGAACTGCACTTTATTTCAACTAATTCACACAATGCTTCAAAATTAATGGGGAAACTCTAAAAAAAATGGAAATTGTGGCTAAGTTAAAGACTAATTACATACAACATTCACAGGGAAAACTTAGATTTTCACATTTTTACTAACAAGACTTACATCATGCAGGCTAACTTAAATTAGATTAAGTATCAGAAAGGTGTTTGTTGAAGGAATGAAATAATTGAAATAAGGTTTTCTGAAAAATACTTTAATGTCTATCAGTACCAATGACTACTAATAAGGATCAGTTTTATTGGATAAATAGGTAAACAATACATTACACAGGATGTATTACAGCACAGTAAAATAATCAGTCATCGAAGACATTTTACATAAATTCCAACAAAAGTGATGTACATCATTCACTCAAAATATTGTAGGTTCACAAATGAAAAAAAATGTGCGTGAGCTGATTAGGGCACTGCCGGGGCAGAAATCACTACATACTGAACTATGTCAACAAAAGTTTAGGTTCTTCTTGGTTTGATAGGCCAGTATTTTACTCGAACAGGCACTAATTCTCTTCCATATAATTTTTCTTATAAATGTTAGAAGAGGCCAAGAAAGTATTAATGACTCAAAACATAAAATATGAGAATTTTGTGTACAGGTACCTAGGGGAGGTAAACATAGGATTTGGAGGCCATGAAAACCAAAAAGAGTCAAGTATACAGTCATGCATGGATTTAAAAAAGGCACATAAAAGGCAAGAGGGGTCATGAAGCTTTATTGATTCCGGAAATACAAAAGTTAGAAAAATTTTATGTTATCATCCATACAACAATTAAACAATTTATTTTCCTAATTGTCGGCATAGGAAATACACATGGCACAGCCTCATTCATAAATCCTACATCAGTTCTAAAAATAGTTTTGGTCTGCAAATATCAGGTAATTGAGTATCATGTTGGCAAATAAATGGCTTTTGATTGTTCCACAGGTTTGGAGACTGCATGTACATATATGTATGTCTGAATTTGATGGCACACAAAAATTCAATAAAACATAGAATGCTTAAAGAGACACCAAATATTTCAACAAACATTTTGGAGGGTCAGGTGCCTTCCCCAGCTTTTTCCACTGATGAAGGCAGATGGCCCTCTGAAATTTTGATAGAATATTTTGCATGAGTCTTATTAAGCAAATGCTTCTATGCTTATTGGGTTTTCTTTAGGAGGTTGAATTTTAACTAATGTAGCTATGATAATCACTTTCCCAAGTTAGAATATATTCATATATGTATATATATTTATTTCTTGAAATAGCCTTAGCGCACAATAGCAGTAAAATCATTGATGACACAAGAGTAGGAGGGCAGTAAAAGGTAGCATACAAAAGAGAGAATTAGGTCCTCGCATCTTGAAAGAAGAGAGGGAGAGCTTCATTTCAAAAGTTAAGCCTGTACTTTGCAAGAGAGTCATTCCTTTCTCTCAGATGTTAACATTTAAGTATGTATCACTGTTATACTGTCCTAGTGCTATCAATGAATTTTGGAAAAAACCATTTGAATATCCTAACGTAAGCTATTATCAAGATAATATTTGAAAATCGATGCAGGAAAAAGAAAAAAAAAGACTTTTTAAGAATGGAAAACATCTACACTACAATGGACCTGAAGATTATGTCAGGAATTAATTATATGCATTGACATTTATATGGTAAGTAAATGGTTATAAGTTACTCATACTGATTGCTAGATAAGCAGATTTTAGAATCATATAGAGAGATTTCCCTACTCAGCAAAGCCCTTAAAATGAAATATGTTCTTTTAAAGGTTTATTCATGACATAGGGTACTAAGGCATAATAAATCAGTGCAGTTGAAAATGGCTCTAATGACAATGAAAATGCAAGAGGTGTCAAAGAAATAAACTTCAGTGATATGTATTGTACACATTTCCAAAGCTAGGTTAAGGGAAAATTATGGCCTTCAATACCAAATCAAATACAGCATTCCCGTAAAAATTGGAACTTATGCAACTTCAACAAAATGAGAAGCCTATGTGGCAAGTTCCATGGTATGGCAATGGCAAGTACTGAAAAAAAGGATTATCAAGTTCTCCCCAATCACATAAACTTTGAAAGATAAAGGTAGAAGCAGAATTCCAGCTCCTAATGTCATAATGAGCCTTTATATTCAAAGGAAACATGGCAACATTGTAGTGAAAGTATTTATTCCTGAATAATCACATGATGACATGGTCAGATAAACATTTTTGACATTCCATATATTTATTATGCGATTGAAATAAATATTTAGATAGAGAAAACTAACAATACATTTAGCATGATATAACAACAAATGCGAAATTTAAGGCCAGTAAGCATTTCATAGCCTTTAATAACGAGAGGTATATATATAAAACCTGTAGCAAAATATAATATTTACAGTCTTATAGGCTTGAAATAATGTACTCTTCATAAAAATCTCATGAAGAGGAGTGAATTCAGCATTTAATGATGGATTCAATAAAGGCCTATTAAATCAGTTCCTTAACTAATACATGTAAAAGTAAAATTTAGAAAATGTTGTTAAATAGATATAGTTCAACAACTTAAATGACTTCCTTAAGTCACAACAACATCGATATATGTTCCAAATGGATTGCATAATTACAAGCTGAGTGTGGAAAATTGATCAGAAAACAGCATATAACTTTGATGAGTAGAGTTGTAACCTCATAAACTGTATACAAAATTTTAAAATGCTAGCATATTTTTGCTCAATGGAATAATTGGCTTTGTTAAAAAAAGAGACAAATATAAATGTAGATATTCATTGGCCTACGTGGGATAGAAATAATGTACTCCCTATAGCTGTAATAGTCTTATTTGTGCCAAAAATAAGATAGCGTGCAAAGATTAGATACAAAGCTAAAAACGTCAAAATTTTAATGAAACGAATGGAAACATTTTCAAAATGAATTTCCGTTAAAATCAGTTGAACTCCTAGGCAGAATCACTTTTAAAATATCCTGTAGCCAAAAGACAATGGGGATGAACAGTAAAATTGGCCTTTCTTCAAAGCTATTAGGTTAATGGACAATGAATTTATTGTTGATTTAAGTTGAGAATCTGACATGTATAGTCTCAATGCATAGGTCCACGAAACTGGCATTCATTATATGTATCAATATGAGGGACTCTATACTCCAGCTGTGGTAAACACGCATGCTACCACTAGGTGTAATCAACTTAGACCATCACAAATTATACATTGGGCATGCATTGCTTCACACACTGTTTGAATGAGCAAAGAATATGAACATGTTTCCGTGGAATTGGCAGCATGAATTTCATCCATGAGAGAGAAGATGAAATGATGCAAGCATGGACACCTTCATGTGATAACCATTCCAATTAGGCAATAGACATAAAATATTTCATGGAGATCTCCATATGAGGATGGATTAAAGAAATTTATTCTTGTGCAACACTTTTGTGCAGCATAAAAATACAGATTAACTGTCAAAACTGGCATTGAAAATTTAAAAATGCTTTCAGTGTACCACCTCATTTCCTTCCTATGCCTCTTTTTAGAACATCATCATCATTCCCTCATGTCGGTAAATATATTCAGTTTCTACTGCAAGGGCTTATTGGGCATTATCACTATACTTTTATGCAATTCAAAGATGTAATTGTAATTTGCTCAGAAATAGACCAATTATGAAGTATGACGGAGTTGATGGTGATATCTATGGTCTCTGTTAACATGCAGTTGGCTGGTGGGCCCATACATTAGTGGTTGATGATTTTGGGATTTCATTGAGTTTTAAATGTCCTCAAAAGAGTAATCCAGATATAATTACATTGGTTATCAGCATCCAGCTCTGAATAATTAACCCTTAGAATTTTCTTTACTGTTCTTTATTATGTTAATAAAGAAAATGCTTGTCTGTATGCATAGATTATATTTTTAAAAAGTTTCTTCAACCTTTCCTTGCTTTCATAGTACTCACATTAGCAGATGACTTTCTATCATAATGGGGTAATATAGGCATTTCATGCTTTCTTGCACAAGATGGTATTTGATCATTAAAGCTTTTCAATAACTGCTAACTTCTTGGGAAGAATTAAAAAAATGGCAGTTTATTTTCATGGAGAATACCATCACAAAGGTGGAAATGTCTGAAGTTCACTTTCCAATTATTTATTTACCCAATCAATACGGTCACCTTTTCCCCACAAGATGCCATAAAAATATTATCGGGATGTAAGATAAATAATGTAATATTTGGCATTTTCAATCCACAAAAATTGCTATAAAAGGGATTAGAAGAAATAGTAATTGATGAAAAATTCCTCATTACTGGATACCCAGAGATTTAACCCTTAAGCTGCGGCAGCTAGAGCGCATTTCGTCCACCCTGTGCGGCAAATGTCAATTCGGACGGAGCCTGTCACTCCTTCCCACGGGCCTAGGCCGGGCAGTTATATGACCCTCCCAATCCTTTTCTCGGGATCCCAGGGAGTGGGCACCGGAACTTGTCGAGGGATTAGTGGAACTTGGAACTAATTTAAAAAATTTGTTTATAGGCGTAATTGTTGAAAACAAATATGACAATATATTTTCTAGCAACTTTCTGTTCAATTTGATACCAAACCCCAAAAAAATCCGTTGATAATTGAGTCAGGTGCGAGCATAAGACAACTAACTTTTGAGACAACCGTAGCCTCTTGAGTGAACAATCGGAAGAAAGGGTCGCGCCTCATTTCGGTGGTATGCGATTCCTAAAGAGCGTGGGAAGGGAGTGGTTTGGGTAAAAAGGGTGGATTCCCAGATGTCCACCACTGGAAAGAATGAGTGTGGGTCATAAAAATATGAAAGGGCTGAGGGAGCAGGTAGACAGAAAGGGTCAAACGTACAAGAACGTTCTCTCCGCAGTTCCCGGTACACTCGTACATGTACGTTTCCCGCAGCCTAAGGGTTAATCCTTTGAGTGCCAATGCCACTGTGAGCAATGCTGACAGATTTTCCTAAAAGTGCCAGCGCCGCTCCCAGCAACTCTTTTTCCAATGGCTATGATTGTAAATAACAATGGAATAATACATATTTTATGTTTGGTTCCCTTTTTTTGGAAACTCAAGTTATATTTTTTGATATAACTTGAGGTTCAAAAAAATATGTTTGTTTGAGGTAACTCTCATATTTTCTCATTTCTCCAATTTTTGAATTTTTATGCTCATTCACATACCTACTGCCATATTAGTTTAAACTAGTACATGGGTGCTTGCAGTTTGCAAGCAAAAGGGGAAAAGTGTATCATAGTACATTGAAAGTAATAATGTCTTACTGCTCATTATAACAAAGCGGTTAAACTAAAAATGCAAAATAATGAACCAATTTTTTTAAATCGATGGCAGAATTTAAACCTTGGTCTATTGGGCATACTGTTCTCTAAGTTTCATGGTTGTAGGGACTTTTCATGTACAAATTCGAGAAAGAACTTTGTTATACATGGAAAATTTTAATTTTAACATTTTATAAACTTAAAAAAAACTGAATCCTTTCTGGTCCGGCACTCGGAGCAATCCCGTGGTTGTTTTTACATAATAATGCATTGAAAAAAAATAAGAGCGTAATAAATATGCTTACAAAGTCCACGAAAATTCTCAAAGTAGCGATTAATAAGCAATCTAAAAGAATTGGCGAAACCTAGGCTTGATTGAGTGGACACTTGAAGATGAAAATGGCATTGTAATTGAAAATTGCAAACAAGTTTTAGATATGATGTTACTCTGTAAAACCTGAAATGCGAGAGCAACATGCTTATTGAACCTCATCATACTTCTGAAGGTTATGTGATAAATCCAAGTTAATAAAATAATCAAGAACTTCTTACCTTGAATGACTTGGTCTTTAAATTAAAATGATTAGCAGCTGTAAGCTATGTGGGACGAATAAATGTTTTTGCTCGGACCGCATAAAATATTTCGAGGGTAGCAAAACGGCCTGTGGGCTCCAGGGGTCCCCTATTTTACAATCAATGGTAATGCTTTAGAATGAAAACTATAATAGTCTTTAATAGTTAGACGATTGCAAATTAATATCAGCAAATAGTATAACTTAAGGATCCTAACCGTGAATGAATGAGTCCATTATCAATATAAATGCTTTGGATGTTGTAAATTTGTGCTCGAAATATTTCTGTCACAATCCATGTGCCATTTAGCTACTTCAACCCATATGCATAGAAAAGTATATTAACTAATAAATAGTTGGTTTTGAATCAGTCCGGCTAAATTAAATGGGTTTTCACATTTGAATTATGTTTTGAGATAAGGGCGCCTCATATGTTATCACATTTTGTATATCTTAGTAAAGAGGCAATTTAATATTTTATTAAAACAATTTGGACGTTAACCTGTCAAATTCCAAAATATATCATAATATTTTCTACTGAGGAATAGTCTCCTTTCTATCTACTGGGGTGTTATTCAATTCATGGCCTCTAACAAATTAATTTTTTAAGCATCCTTGTAATGAGATTGCTGGTTATTTTTCTTTGATTTGATTATAATAACAGAGCATCACTACAATTTACAAATGTGAGAGTGTAATTACTGTATCGTTTATGAATATGTTTTTGTAAAGTGATTCAAAATTCCATTTTTTTCACTCATAGTTTGCAAGAACACAGGGTTTTAAATGAACCACAATTTATATGTATCATCATAAAACATTGTAAATCATGTAGGTCAAAGCATAACTCCATTGAAAGCTATTGAAATATGGAAAAACAGAGAGAGAGAAACCCAGGATAAGGTGGAGGGATTGTTTCAGAAGTAAAATTTCAGAGGCCAGGAAGAAGTGGAAAAAATTAGACCCAGTGCTTAACAGTGATTCACTGATAGCACCTGTCCTATTAATAATGCAGGTCGAAGGCATAATATCATTGAAAGCTATTGAAATACGCACCAAGGTTAAATTCCCTTGAATGCAGCCTTTAAATGGCCAGCATATAAGGTCCTGCAAGCCTCGGAAACAATGAAAAAATTGCCTAGCAATGAAAATGAAAAAAGATCGAAATTTGCATAAATTTTGCATTTAAACTTAAAATAATTCAGTTTATCGGTCGATAGAGAAAAATCGGTTGCAAGAATTAAATGCTTTGATCTTTTGGCCTCATTTCAGTCAAAGAATTAAACTTGTATCTCAATTACTTCATATTTTAATGAATGAAAGAAAATTACTCTATATGGAAATTATTCGTTTTTCCCATGAAATCCCATTAAAAAACAAAATCCTCTCTGGGCTCGAATTGAATTAAAAATGTTGGAGTTTTCGATTTTTTCCTGACTTGACACCAAATTCCAACCCTCTTCTGAAAATTTCAACCTTAGAGCTCGATTAGAAATGCCCAGGAATTCGTATCAATGAGTGAGTCAGTCAGTTTTGTAGCATTATATTTAAGTAATACCCTAACAATATTTGCTCAAATTTTAAAAATTATGCATGGCACTCCAAGGGTTAATGATGCATAGGCTCTTGTACAATTTTTCAGGTCAAACCAAGTGAATAACATTATAATTAGGTTGCAGATTACAATTGATTGTAGCATATCATAATTTAATCCCCCATAAAGGTCTATGTAGGAACACCTGAGATAGTAGTCAGTATTATTTCTGAGTACCAACCACATGTTTTCTTAAGTATTTTCTTACAATATACTGGGAGCAAAACATAGTAGTACCTCATATGTATCTCTCGGTTCATGCTAAGAAAATACTCAAAAAAGGATGTAGTTAACAAGTTAATGCAATAATAAAAAATTTACATACTGGCAATGATTACAGGTCAAAATTTAAAAAAATAATGTTAGGAGTGATTCAAAGAATAAATAGCATTTGTTGAAGTTTTCACTTGTTAAAACCAACTTTGAGTTATGCAAAATTATGAGTAGACGGATTAGTAGACCAAAAGAAAGATATCACATAAGCTAAACATATGATTACAGATTATATTATTCAGTCTTTCATAAGTACACCTCCATTCCTACTTTAAATCATTAAACTTAATTGCTCATTTATTGTAAAAGTTCTTAATGAGAAAAAGAACCTTGCACCAGTGGCGGGTACAGAAAAAACTCAAGAGGGGGGCGCAAGTTATCGCGACGATTGTAGCTTTCAAACTGACCGCCTGGCAGTAACTCTGCTTCCCTTATATATGTAGCTCGGTTGATTCGAGAACATTCGGTGCCAGAATGTTTGCTTCTAGACTTTTAATGAGTGTGAACAAATACAAACAGTAGAATATTCACGACTTTTCTCGAACAAATGCCAGACAGAATAACGTATCAGAGATCACTAGAATGGCCGCGACTTTTCTCGTAGGTTAGCTATCTATGTGCCAGACAGAAACGTATAAAATACGATGACGTGGACGCGCGCGCGTGCTACATAAGAAAGTACAACTACTCGATAACTCGACTCAGAGTCGACTGACGAAAGACACGAACGAATAGCGTGCGGGCTGACTGGCGGGGGCGGTGCGGGCGGCAATGCGGGCGGCCCCGCAAGGGGGGGCGCGCGCCCCCCATATGTATCCGCCACTGCCTTGCACACATCTGGAGATTATTTTCACTTTATTATTTTGCCGTGGGCAGAGTATGCAGCAAAATGCATATGCTAATATTAACCCTTCAAGCCCGGAGGAGTTTTAAATGAATCCTATCTTGTACTTTGGAGGAGATTTAAATGGAATCGCTGGTTTTCCACTGATTTAAAGGGAATCGCTGCGATGTAGTCACTACGTCACTCGACGGCATGTGAAGTTTGTGCCCAACTTAGTGACTACGTCACTCGTCGTGGAAGGGTTAAATTGCCAAACTCTCTACACTATATTGAGTCACTAAATTAGATTTTCCAGAATAGAAATAAAAAAGTAGTACTTGAGTGTAAATTAGCAATAAAATGTTTCAAAATAAATGAATATATGAAAGCATAGGAAACTCAACATATAATTTAGTCAATAAATGCGTGAAATAAAGCATCATAAAATGAGTTGATCTGTTGAAGCAAGCATGGTACAATAATCTGTTCATTTTAATCATATATAATGCACACACTCAATGAGTTTTGATGCTAAATTTGGTACAGCTAGATACAGTTTTAATTCACTGCTAAGTAAATACTCAATTCTAAATTAAATAAGTCCCAAAAGTCTAATTACCAATAGATGCAACACACAGTTGAAGATAGACCCTTAATATATACCTACATATTTTGAATAGCTGGCATGAGTAGGTACTGAATTGAAGAATGAATGCTCTAAATGTAATGTTTTACCTGGATGGCATAATATGATACACACTGTGTATTAAAAATGTAGCTAGTTATAAAACGCAGTAAGTGATAATGAGTATTAGTGTATTAAAATATTGAAACAGCCTGTAGAACATAAGCCTTTAATGCATTAAGGCTACTGTTTGGCATTAGTATAGCAAACAGTAACAGTATTATAAGCTTGGAAGTTGTGGTTCCCCTGAAAATAGTTTCAGTGGCTGAAACTTTGTCCAGTGGGACTGTAATATGATGGGAGAAAAAATACCAGCACATGATGTAAAAAGGTATTGTATATTTTCATAAAGAAGAAGAGAGACTGAATCTATGCTTCGATTTCATGGAAAACTAAAAAAATTACTCATTAGAGAATTAAAAGAAAAATGCTGACAAAAATGGATGAAAATCCCCAGTTAGATAATCCAAAGATTGATGCACTCCGTTTGGCTTAATTTGTTTAAGAACTGGTGAAGACACATGGGCTCTGTAATTTGTAATTTTTGAACCCAAGTTACATCAGGAAATAGGAAAATAATGGCTAATGAACATCCTAGGGTCATTGAAGTCAATTCAATATCTAGGAAAATGATCTTGGACTCTATAATAATGAAAAACTGTTGGTTTCCACTTTTTAAATATCTATTGGCCACAATTGAAATGAAAACTACAGCTAGTGATCGGAATACTGATGAACAGGGGACACCTATGTATTCAAAGTATGCATATGACAGAGTTTATTTTTAAAATGAAAGGTGATCGAATGCAATCCAAACTAGAAGTTTGAGCACTATTATAAGCAGAGAGGGGATACTGGAGGGGTAATGCAATCTAATAATCTATGTATGCATAGGGTGACCAGATGTCCGGATAAATCGGGACATGTCCTCCTATTTATCTCTTTCTCCGGGGTCCGGGTGGATTTTTACATCGTCCTCCTTTTTCACAAATTTGTCCAGAATAAAATCATATTTTCAATATTCCCATTCTATAGCTCATTTCTTCAATTCCTCATCAACAGATGCAAGCAGGATCGTCGATTTTATCGTTTTTCCACCACTGGCCATGGATCAATCAATGAGCGGAAGTGCAACTATCGATTTTTTAAATTTCGGTTGCGTATTTTAATTTCCATTATAGCATTATCTTGGTTATGCTTAGTTCCATGTGGTTCCATATGTGATCTGTTGCTTACAGTAACAAGTGAGTTTTTATAAAATATCGGGCATTGCCTAAACGCAAGTCTACATTCTCAGATGTTCTTGCACACAAATATCCTGCCTTTAAGAAAGGAAAAACTGTATACGAAGAAAAATGTAAAATATGTGGAGCTGGAACTTACGTCTCAGTGGTCAATATATTTCCGTGCGTCCTCTTTTTTTTAACTTTGTCCTACTTTTTGAAGCTGTTTGTCCTCTTTTTTATACGTCTGTATCTGGTCACCCTATGTATGTGCATAGAAGAAGGGATAGCAAAATACCTCACCCTTCTAGTTTTCAGTAACATATCTTAACACATCCATTGCTGAGGTGTGAGGGTTAAACAAAGAGAGTTCAATCAAAGTCTTTTTGTTATGGATGATTGAGAAAAAAAGTTAAGCTAAAGGAGTTTATAATGCTATATTAAGAAAATATTTCTGCAATGAGGTTTAATTGAAGGTCTTTTGCTTTCTGACTTATCCAGGTAAGAGATTTCAACTCTATTTCCAGTTCAGCTGTGGTCAAGAGAAACTAAATGCATTGAGGATAAAGATTGGACTACTACGAGTTGAAAGGTTTTTCCACAATATGCTAAAGAGAAGTGAAAAAGGAGTTATGTTGGATTTAATGACTAAACCTCATATTAAAGGAGATGCCGTTTTCAATATTATTATGTATGATTATCTCTATAAATGGCTAGACGGAGTTTTAGCCAATTGAACAATAAAGTTATCGTGCCAAAACTATTTTCATGGAAGACTTAGTTACTTGAAGAGGTGAACCATTTTCATTTAAAACTGAATGCAATGAGGAAAATAGAAAATATTAATTTTCAATAAACAAAGAAAATACTTGCATTTCATATGCACTTATAACTTGTTCAAGATATAAAATTGCAGAATTTAATTTCAAAATTATTTACCACAAGAAACGGCAGTAATTTTCTTCAAACTGGTCCTTTAAAATGCCAAAAGTATAAATGGAACCATTATTTTTGGTATTTAAAATTGTCAGGAAAATTTTCCATTATGAACAGATGGTGCAATAATCATCATTTTTGCAAGTGGTTCACTTTATTCAGTAAGAGTTACATTTTAATATAAGGTACTCATGAGTATTAAAAATATATTAACCCTTTAACTGCTCCCATCGTCTATAAGTGACTGCAGTAGCAGACTGCTCCCATTATCTATTGGTGATCTTAAGTATAGTTTATGGTTTTATTATAGGTGCCAAAACGTTTTTCGCCTTTTGTAAAAAAGTCCATCAATTCGTATTTAAAAGTAAAATAAGATGACAACTACTCATTACAAAATTTTTAAGCAATTTTTCCCTTAAAGAAAAAGTGATAAATAATAAAATTACACACAAATTTAGAAAAAAAATGTTGCGCCTGAGGGGAGCTTATATTTCAGATTATTATCCCAATTAAGGGGTTAAGGCCGAAAAAAAATCATCATCATTGGATATTCTACCTGCTGTCATGCAAGTTCCTGGATGGTCCCTAACTTTATCTTAATTCATGGAGCCATTCTTAAATCCCACTGCAAAACTCAAATTGACCAACAGCAATTCTTTTTCCAGTTCCTCATACCTCCTGCCTCTCCTTTTGTTGTCCTAAATATCTACCCTCTTCCTTACTCTTCAATGCTTACTAAGCATTCTCTCCTCTAACACCCTTTTCAACATGCCTTCACCTCTCAACATCTTCCTTCAGAATTTCCTGCCTTCTCTAAATCTCTATAGCTAATGTCTTTCCCTCCCTCACCATATTTAACACTCCCTCGTTCATCTTCTTCTCTTCCCAGCTCACTCGAGTGATTCCATTCTTTGTCACAGGTACATCTCAAAACCTGTCAGCATTCTTAGATCCTCTTTCTGCAAGGATTTGTTTTGTCGGGAATAATAGTTTAACCCTCATCGTCAGTTCTGGAGTCATCTTCAGGTCAAAGAAAAATCTCAGAGTTTGAATGGAGCCGTTCATCATAGATAATGGAATATATTAATAAAAAGACATAGATAAAAACAATTTAACTAGAACTGTTAGGAAATATATTTTTTTTAATAAATTTTTGAAAAATATACTCAATACATATAGTTTTTTCAACACAAGAGAATAAGTGCTCGAAAAAAGGATTGGCAATCAGTCTTTAAAAAACTGCATAAAATGAACCGTATAAACAATTCATTATAATCTATATGTGCTGGACCATTATGTATTATATATTGTTGCTTTTTACTGATATTTCCCATACTTTGTAATGCTTTAGGCTTAACAGACCTAAAATATATCCTCATCAGTCTGTAACAATACTCATGGTTTCCTCTGAGTTACTGCAGTGCAATTTTGAATTTTTGAAATTCAAATCCTATGCTAGAAGAACTCATGATCTTACGTGAGGCCTGGATGCTACCTGGAATTACTTTATTCACACGTTTTTAGCAGAATATGAGTCCCAGCTAACTGTCCGAGTTCTCAAATTATGAGTGTCCTAAACATTGCAATGATTGAAGAACGTAACAATGAAAATAAGTTGAAAAGGATAGAGGGCAAAGAGTAAAAATCTGCACATTAAAGACAGCATATGGGACTTTAAAACATTTCCTTGACAACTGAGCAGTAATGTGTCTAAAAATGGCTATGGAAGAGATAATTATACTTCGCATAAATTTATAGAGCTCTAATGTGAAGTATTTCAAATTATTCTTTTCGAAAGGCATTGTAACATTATATCACTCTTAACCCTTTCGCGCCGGACGTCGACCATAGCCGACGAGCATTCTCATACGCAAACGACCGAACGTCGGCTATAGCTGGCGTGGGTTTTTCAGCGCAAACGAACGGACGTCGGCTATAGCTGTCGCGGGGGATGGGAAGTGACCGCTGAGGTAGCAATGGTCGGAGGTATTCAGGCCCTGCCTGAGACCCAGCTTAGCGAGACCTTAGAGCTAATCCTCGGCCGTTAGGCCCGACCCTCCTACTCATTTACGATCCTCATCAAAGCAGGAATCCGTGGTGAAGTGGTTGAATTGTCAATGATTTTTGCAAAGAAAAATTTATTGCAAACTCCAATTTTTTATACCTTCAAATGAATTTTTCGTTTTTTTTCTGTGCATAAGCAATCTTTAAACGAAATTTTAGTGTTATTTTTAACGGACTTCTTGTGTGAAAGCCCTGTGTGTTCATATACGATGAAAAATACGCAAAAAGAGAAATGTTGTCGTTTTATTGTCTATATCGTACGTGTTTGTTACAATCTGAATGCCTATTTACACTATATGTCTTCTATTTTCCGATTCCTTCATTGATCCCCTTAGTAATTACCCATATTCCGGTATTTTTAGGTAATGTATATTGAATAGCCAATATCATTCTTACGCTGGTGCGCTAATGTTAGCTACTCAGTCTGGGTTGAACATTTGCTTGGCTGCCTGGCGATGTCTCTTATAATCGAGACGTCCTAACTAGCTGTAAAAATGGAAAAGTCCTAACTTTGTTATTATTAACGCTAGAAATCCATTTAAAATTCTACAATGCTTAAAAAAATGTAAGTTATTCTTATATAAGTGTAAACTGTTGAAAATCATAGACAATATTTAATTTAAAAGAACACTGCTAATGCAATGAGAT
This sequence comes from Pyrrhosoma nymphula, assembly GCA_963573305.1. Taxonomy (NCBI): domain Eukaryota; kingdom Metazoa; phylum Arthropoda; class Insecta; order Odonata; family Coenagrionidae; genus Pyrrhosoma; species Pyrrhosoma nymphula. The sequence continues at coordinate 72,236,130 of OY754327.1, read as the reverse complement.
GACCGTGGACTCTCGCTAAGAAAGGGTTATAGGGTCGAGTCCAGTGGCCGGGGTAATAGCCGGGCCCCGTTAAGTAGGGTCCCAAATCGGAGGGACAAGAGTACCTGGGCCACTCCACCCCAAAAAAGTGCTTCGCAGAGCAGGGTCTAAAATTTTCGCAAGCTACCCGTAGCACGGAAAACATTTTCCCTTCGTAGTCGCCGGCAGGAAAGGGTTAATATAAGTTTTGTGTATGTTTGGGGGCCAGCAGAAAAAAATTTGGCATTCACCCTCAATGGTGAAAAATAATTAATATTAGAAACATGGTGACTAAAATATTGTTGTGCTTACAAAGCTTTAAAGTCATATTGATGAATCTAATAATATTTTTGCTGTTTAAAAGTGCACTTAAAAGAACACATACTATGATAATTTAGAAAGAGCATAAGAAATTTAAAAAAAAGTAGGTTTACAAGCCAAAATTATTGAAGTAAATTTACAGTGATGAGGCAGCTGAAACACACTGCACTCTGAATTCCACAAAATTATGTTCTTCATGATGATTATTCATTATTTGCAGTTGGAAAAATATTGTGTATGAGTTTAGTTGAGCTAAAAAAAATAACATTCCTCAAGAAGATAGAATTTTCATAGGGGATATTTTCAGAGCCAAAAACACCATGTTTGTATTCACAGCTAACATAAAGTGATTAAAAGACTACAGGATTTAGGGGCTTTGCATTTTATCTCACTGACTAGTACTGATAGCATCATGGTGCAGCCTAGGTCCAACATCCCACCTAATGTGGACAAGATACCCAAGGAAAGACTACCATGGGTTGATATCATTATCGAGAACACTTATCATTTTCTTGAAAAAAAAGTTATGCAATCACTTTCAATAGAATTATAAAGCAATTCTTACACCATTGAATTGCCAAATGAAGCTTTTTAGACATTACAAAAAGAATGGCATTGACTAACCTGAGGCATGAAAATTTTCAATTCTGCAAATTAAAACTGAATGAGGTCATCAACATCTGTGTACAGGGAGTGAAAGGGAAGTTTACCAAAAGTGCTAAGATTTTTTAGAGTTCATATTTATATTTTGGAGTAAAAAAGTGAGTCTCCTTTTATATCCTTTTGGCAAGAAGCACAAACACCAATATGTATATGCCATCATTTCTTAAGGCAAGCAAGCAAAACAGACTAAAAAGGGGTCAGCTGATGGCAACCATTCATGACATAGCAATTAAGTCTGTCTAATTGCCTTATATAATGCTCACAAAAATAAGGCAACAAGTTTTTGATCAATAAATATCCATGACAATAACAATGATTGTCTTATACCAAGACACAGTTTCACTCCTCTAAAATCACAAACATTGAGTGGATAGGCCAAATGGTCATAAGATTTTCATCAGTCTTGAGTAATAAATAAAATATTGTGTCTTTTAGAATCTGAGAGAGCATTTCATGCCTTTCGTTTTGACAATTATAATGCTCATAATTTCACTAAACATTATGTTCTAATTTATCAGATGCCTTTGTTTTATAAGAGGTTATTTCAGTAATTTTGTATTCATTAGTACTTAAATTTATTAAATGGATATCTTTAAAGGTATTTATGCTCAATGACAAACTTGAGCATGAACTATAAGCTCTTCCTTGGTACTTAATGGATATTATTGCACCAGGCCTCAATCTCCTTCTACAAAAGATGGAAGGAACAACAGGACTCCACCTATCATAATCAATTATTGTTTATGAGCACAAGTATCTTTACATATTAAAAAAAGGGATCTTAAGTTGCTTAAAATTTAGCTGTTTCTCCCCTCTTAGCTTTAAAAGGCCACCCTACATGCAGGCATCTCTAAGCTATGGACATGGATGCCAACTGCAGTGATAGGATATAGGAGGATGGGGTTTGAGGGGCAAAATATTCTTTTGGAATACCCAGGTTTGTTCCATTGGAAAATTATAAATCAAACCATTACTGAAAATTGCAATGTAGATTTTAAGCCAATGTCACAGGGGTAAGAACTGCAGCCAAGATAAAGCTATTCTGAATGTGTAGCACATTTATTTCACTAAAATGCTTCCTACATATAGTGAGAACTAAAAAAAAACTTCTTCTAGATTATCTCAAACCAGTTCTGAGAAAGCTTTGACAGAAGATTATAACAATAGAGTATTATGTCCTAGTTGCTAGGAGAACTATTTTAGATGAAAAATTCTCACATATACTCAATCTGTTTTTTGGTAATTGTTTATCTCCAGCACAGAGAAATCATCACCATTGAAAACCTATGTATGGATAATGATAAAAGTTGATTTGCCCTCTCTCGTTTCTTCACTAAGAATGAAATCAAAGGAAATTAGAATATAAATGCATTTTTAGCATTAGAAATTATACAGAAGTGGTTTATTGTTGAATTAATTAGCACAATATGAGCTAAAATAGCAAAGCTTGAATATGTACTGCACACATACAATGCATGAATTTAATGGAATTATAATGCATTGCTCTTTATCAAGGCTCATTTCTGACATAGCTATCAGTTTCATGATTCATGAAGGATTTATATGATTTCATATGCATAAGAATTTCCTCATAACTTGAATTGTTGCTAAGGAAAATTCACCCCAAATATGAATACTTTAATCAATGTCATAGCCATTATGTTGCCGTTTAACTTCAGATAAATCTGAAGAATGGCATATATTTTTGCAAAAATATAGAAAATTCAATTTCTTACATCACACCAAGTTAATTATGAACCCCAATTCTTTTAACACATTCAAAATAAAACTTTCAAAGAGATTTATGAAATCTCTAATCAGTGAAGTTTTTATTTCTAACTATAAAAAAGAAATAAGTTATCCTCATTCTGCTAATGTATATTGCCACTAAGTTCACCCATGAATGGGTAATGAAAATGATGAATAATATTAGAATGGATAACAACTCAATCTCACTGCCCACCAAAGATTTAGTGGCATATCCTATTTTGCAGTTGCAATGTAGCATCACTTTTTCTTTGAATTACACTCAATAATATCAGATGAACACATGATAGTTTTGTGTACATATGATATATTTGTATTCATGCATTAAGCTCATTAACAATTCTTATCCCCCCAAAGTTCAAAGGCTGAAATATCAAAATTGTGATTTAATTCACTGACATTGGGTAATGCCTCTTAGTAAATTAATTAAACAAGTTTTGCTATGAGGGAAAGAAAGACTCAACTCATTTTATGATATCAATATATAAAAAATGAAATTTTATACAACTAGAACAGAGGCTTAGTGGATTGGAACTAATTGCATCGTTCCTTATCTTATAGAAAAAAAAGAAAGTAATTCTCTGATGATGGATTCACTGGATCAGCATTGGCATAATTGCACAATGGGAAATCAGAAAGATTTTAACCCTTTCATTGTGAATGACTCACGTGTCCTTCCTGTGCCGTGCATCCTTTCTGGGGGCAGATGACTCACTCTGAGTCAAGCATCATACCAATAAATGGTAAAATTTTGCCTTGGAAAATTCCACCCATGGGAAGAACAAGTGATCACTAAGCCTGCACTTAAAGGGTTAAGGAACTAATATTTCAGAAAATTATTTTCAAAATGCTCTTTGAAACACATTCAGTTACAATAATAGACCTGATTTAGCAAATAAATTTCTCCCATAATTATATATGCATTATCACAAACAAAATTACTACAGAAAGATATTTCTTAACCTAATTAATTGGAATGAAAAATGATACAATATATAATTTTCATGAAACAAAAGAAGTCTTTTTATAAGCCTGATGTTTATCAGGGAGAGAGATTTGAATTAGCATTCTTTAACAAGCATTAACCAACTTTTTAGCAAGCAAACATGATGAGCGAAAAGATAATTATCTTATTTTAATCAGTCAAAATATTTTTAAGCAATGTCAATGTTTCTGTTTGAATGTCATCAGGAGAATGAATATCATGTAGATAAAATTGAATTATAATTTATGCCATTACCATTTAAAATTCTGATTTAAAAATGTATATTTTTTATTAGTGTTTAAGTCAGAAAGATTCAAAGGGTAATATGTAGTGATTTAGTCAGACTAAAGGTTTTCCCCTTGTAAATCATAGTGCAGCATTTCGTTTTGTCAATTTCCTTCAAAGAGGATTTAATATCAGTTGATAATGAAAATATACCCTTATTTCAAATATGTTCACATATCGATAAATCATTTATTGGTTAAGATCCTTGGTAAGGAAATATTATGCAGAAAACAGTTTGGACTACTCTCAGTAGCATAGTAATTCTTAAACAATAGTCATGAAACACAGTCTCTAACCTACAGTTCAAAGCATAAACTCTGGAATGAGGATGAGAATGATAAGTCTTTATGGTTGTTCAAGGTAATGGGAAATGCATTGTCATAGAGCAACTATAAAACTTGTGCATGCCATTCTGTGTTATTTAAATTATGCTAACTGGGTATTCAGCGAGTAAAAATTCAGAGTGTCATTCGATATGTATGGTTCCAAATTGAAAGAAAAATGTGTCAGACATATTTTCCATCTTACTATATAACTTGTTTTTGGTTATATCCAATAAAATATGCATCAATAATTCAAGTTTGTAAAACAGTGATTTGCCTCGTTTAGAAATAAAATTGAAGAAATCAGGAAAATAAAATTTAGAGAGGCTAATGATAAAATATTAAGCTTGTCTGAAATGTGAACTGTACACATGAATGCTCACTACTCCAATGTAGGGGATATACCCATAAGGCTTGTGCCATTTACTTATCTCTGAAACATTCACACAGAGTTGATCACATTGCACCAGTTGATGCATGCGTACATATGTCATCTTAATTCTATAAAATAATCATATCTGCTTAGAAGATAAGATTATCAAAAAGCATTTAGTTGTCTTAAGTATTCGATGCCGAAGTGTCTCCAATTGCATATAAAATTTGCAAACTAAGGAAGAACAGTTTACGGTAGTGAAGAATTCGTAATTCCATCAAAACAACTGTGAAACAATTTTTTTAGATAGAAAACGCGTCATCATTCATAGATGATACACCTTCCGATACACGTTTATCATATCGCACCTTAACGATTATAAATACTAATGCGCCATGTAGATTATATTGGCAAACAAGGCTCAACGTCACGACATTACATTGACCCATTAAATCATCCGATTCTAGAATTCTTAGTCGTCTCCGCACGCTTATTCAGCGTAGTGTCATTCTTCCCAATTGCTTTTTTTGAAAAAACTGCCCGACCGTCGTCAAAGACTTAAAAAGAGTCCCCTTTGAGCACAACCCCTTATCATCGCCGGAACATCTCAATTCCTTCCCCCTTCAAAGAAAGCTCTCCACCTGGAAAACCTCAGACCGAAAACAATGTCTCGATTTCATCTCCTTGCGCTCCATTCTTTTTCTGCGCTTCCATGCGAAATGGGGAATAAAAATACCGAAACAGCTCAGATCTTAGAGATCCTGACGGAGCGACCGGTTAGGAGCTCCCTAGTCTCGGACGGCGTGCCGGGACTTAAGCTCACGGGGTACGAATCCTCGGACTGGGTCTCTTTGTTGAAGGCATCCATCGCCCTCGACTCCACTTCCCCTTTCTCGGCGACAGACACCACGGCGGCCATCACCACTTCGATTTCCTCCTCCTCGATCTTCTCTAGGATCAGCTCCCCGTCCACGATTATAGAGAGGGGTGAATGGGGTTCCACCTTGGAGGTGGGAGTGTGTACCGGAGTGAGGAGGTCACCGGGGTAACCGCCACCCATCATCACGGACCCGTTCTCCCCGATGTCCGACGGCGTCGTCACCGAGGGGTTGCTCGCCTTGGCCACCAGGTTGGACTTCCTCGCGGGCGCCGTCAGGTTGCCCGTCTCAACGTCCCGGACGAGGCGGTGTCCCGACTTGGACCTCGTCAGCTGGCTCTTGACGTACTCGCTGAGCCGCTGGTCCTCCTTACGGGCCATCACCCGGTTGATGATGATCAGGGTGACGCCCACGACGACGGAGAAGATGCCGGCGCCTAGCAGCTCGACCCACTGCGGGAAGCCGGTGCCGGCGGGCCCGGGAGGCGGCGCGCCATCCGTGGTGCTGGGCAGGAGGCCGGAGACAACAAGGAAGAGTCCGAGCACGAGGAAAACGATGCCAATGTGCAGCATGCCGGCGCTGCTCACGCCCGACACCTCGCCCATGCGTCCGTTCCTCCGAGCCACGCCCATGCGGAAGCCTTTGGCGTGCGAGCCGCCTCGGATGCCCTCCATGCTGGCGATGGAGTTGCGGGGCGAAGCAAAGGAGGAGCGGGACCCCATGCCGCTCTCCCCGGACTGGACACTATAGCGGCGCTCTTTCGCCTTCTTTTGTTCGTCCCTCCGCTTCCTCTGCCGCTTGATGGCGAGGGCAGAGTGGAGGCCCACCGCGTGCATCCTGAGGAGGACAAGAAAAGGGCGGAGAATTAATTATATTTTATTTTTCATTTAATTTACTTTCAATATCCTCGAAAACAGCCGTTAAGGCATATGCAAGAGTACTGACACAGACTTTGTAGAAACAATGTGTACACATCTTGAAGATAGAGAGACACGTTAAAATTACCACACATTTAATAACCACTGGCATAGGCTTCGGCACGTTATGCCATCATCAGGGTACAGCGTTACAAATATCTCGGCCCTATATATCACAACATTGGGGGTGGGGTAGGAAGTTGATAAAAAGGGGACGTTCCAAAACCTTGGTTGGTAGTTGTTAAAAGTGTGGAGAGTTTAACCAGTGTTTTTATATCTTCAAGATGGAGCCACTAAGTCCTCTTACATCTAGAACTATAACATATGATGAAGGACGAACACAACCATTCCCTGAGTGGTGAAAAATTCACCCGGGCGGGACTCGAACCCGCAACCCTGGGGTAGCAGGCGAGGACTTAGACCCGCCGCCACGGGGGCCAAAAACTATAACTAAATGCAGGACGAATATAATGGTGATTGGGTGGACTTGTCACGAAGATGGGGTTTTCACATTCTGCGACACACTGCAAAGGAGTTTGACCAAATAATACGAAAAGAATTCACGTAAAATGCGATCACAATTTCATTTTTTTGCGCAGACCCAAGAAATATAAAGCAATTCAGCGCTGCGGGATTCATTCGCGCTGAAATCATTTAACTCATTCACAATCACTGGGAAAACATGCATCCTTTGCACATTTGAATTTGCACCGCTAAAAAATTATTTTCACTCTTTTCCAGGCCAATTAGACAACAACATTTATAGAAAAAGGTGGTATTAAGAATGACCAAAACTGCTGGTACGACATTGATCAGAACTTGGGTGGGTTAATATTTCAGCACCCTGATAAAGAAATTTAGATCCATAAGAAATCCATAACAAAATAAAGAAAAAGATCCATAGAGAAATTGAATGACTCTGCGTCCAACACCTAACAACCATCATAATCTCAATGTGGCTAACAGACTTTTTCAGACAATTCATCCTCAGTATGATCAAGACAATCCAGTCATATAAAGTGTGACTTTTTTCTGAGAAGTGTTTTATATGGCACGTAGATGGTTAACTTGACTGGTATGGGCACTGATGTTCTCAAAGGTCGAAAAATGCTTCAAATATCTCTATGAAAGATGAAATGGAATGGCACGATTTTTATATATTGGTTAGACTGATTGTAAGCATTTCATAGCTGAAATATTAAAATAATATGCAAGGATTTATTTAAGTAAACACATTTCAATAAAATACTTGAGAAACTCATGCATTAAATTATTTTTGCCTCAAAATAGATTTTCACGAAACGTTAGAGACATTGTATGAAAATGCACACAGTGGGATGAGTAATCTTTATCATTTTCCACAGTAGCTATTATGCCTAAATAAATCCTAAGAATATCATCATTGGCAGTAAACACAAGAAGCTGAAATTTCTCAACATTTTCACCAGATAAATAAATAGTTTATTTTTTTATTTATAAATATTAAACTGAATTACAGGAACGTTTCACACTAAAAAAATTAAAAAATTGATTACTTCAATTGCTAAAGCATTCGAGTTCGAAGCATTTTGCAACCATTACATCTGCAACAATGATAATGGTTAATGAACTAGCGTGAAAAAGATACCTGCCTGAGTCACCTTTTAGTCAAGTCTGGTTACGATGAAAAGGATTGCGATCCATGGGACATCCATCAAAAGTCCCACTTATTTTTTTCCAAATTCCAGGTATCGAATTACAAATTTCTAAGGTTTCACTTTCTAAAAACATCAAGGCTCAGAGCTTCCTCGTTTGTGTATTTACAGGCTATTGAACGCAAAAAGGATAAGACATTACTGTCTCCACCTGTTTCCTAGAAATTAAAAGACTCGAGGATGACAACACATTGGTATTATACGTTTCTGAACGACAAGCTTTCCAGAATAGCAGCGCTTTCTAACGAGTCACAAGCGCATGAAGAAACGACCCCCAGGCGTTCGAAACGTCCTGGATGGGAGAGCAGGTGGGGGAGGTGGGGAGGAGGGTCGGGCTTACAAGGAAGCAACTATGAAAGTGGGAATACCACACGAACAACCCTTCGTCGAGGGAGTTCTCCAGAAATAACGGCGACATGTAACGGCCATTCCATTGCTCAGGCTTATTACATGCTCAAACCCCATTCGAGTGTGAGGGAGAGAGGACAACCATGTAACAAAGGAGCGGCTGGCGTCGCAACAGTAAGGAATTTCATCAGATGTTCCCACGCTACAACTTGCTTGTTTCACTCCCTTGGATATCGCAGCCACACAAATCAGCGAAAGGTTTTAGACGCACTCATCAGCTTTAAGCGCCAACTATAACACGATCGCTTTTTACAATCAACCTAGTGCCATTTGATGGGCGAGCTAACATGACCTTTAGAAACTTTCAGAAAAATACAAGAAATTTAAGCAGGAAAACAATAAATACAGTAGCTTCATTTAAAATCGGTAGCCCAGCAGCATGCAGGAAGATAAAATTATAAACATACCGAGTAAGAAGAATTACTGCGTTTAAAAGAGTTATTTACTGTTATTGATCACGTATTGTTGTTATTTTTAACGTTTTATATTCACGAAACGATTGAATCGCAGAGAAAACGTACCGTGGCTCCAGAACGTCCTTAATGATACAATGAAATCAAAGAAACCTGATTTTCTAATAAAATTGTCAGATAAGAGAAAATAGAATCTTTTCTGACTACAATATAGGTGTACTAGCACTGCAAAATAGATATTTGCGCAAACGAAATCAGAATGAGCTGCCACCATTTTTGGGTCGAAATAAAATTAATGAGGACAGCAATGAACCATATAATAAGGATTCTAAAACCATGATTCTGGAATCATGAAGAAAATGACACAGCGTCCAAGAAAACCTGTCGAGCTATAGGAATCAATTGTTTCACCGAGACTACTATAATTTACTTCAAATAGTGCTATTATATTTATGATTTGGTATTCAGACAGAAAAATTACGAAAGATTCTAATAGAGTTAAGACAGAAAGATTAATATTTTGGAAATATTCAAGTATTATTGAAATTGATGAAAATCGGCGAACATCAAATCAATCATTCTGCATAAGTATAGCTTAAAAATAAATTCATTAAGGGCGAAAAATTACATGTTTTACAGTATCTAATGTATTTCTCGATCTAAGTGCACAATCAGGCAATTAATACCTAAAATAGAGCTCATATTGCTTTTTTCAATCACGATTATCTCGAAATGGTAGTAACGCAACATTCTTTAGTCAGTAAAAAGAGGAGTATATGCCGACATATCAAAGCGGTCGGCGTGATCGAAGTTCAGCTTGCATACTAATGCAAATGAATACCATAAATGGAGGGAGGAAAAGTCAGTGAAAATAGTTTGTAATAACCTCACTCTCATAATTATTAGCCATAGAATTCCTAATCATAGGCCTTATGAGAGGAATAGCTCCCAGGACTAGTAATCATGTCTACTGTCACAGGATGCTGCTGATTGACTGTGTAGTCCACAGAATAATGTTGACCATCGTCAAACACTTTCCGGCAGCCTATGGATTAATTAATACGGCACAAAAACGAGACCAAATATTTGTACTGAGGAGGAACGGGTTCAGAAAATAATGAAAAAAGAACAAAAACTTGGACAACCTTAGAAAATTCGTCAGTAGGCGAACTTAATTTTTCGGTTATTGACTTAGCATGCTTTTTCCGGCGAGGTTAGATTTAATGTGCACAAAAATATTATGAAGGATTTTTGACATCAATCATGGGCATCATATGTGGATAACAAATAGACCCACCTGTAGGACAACTAAGTTGCTTTTAGCCCCTGCGTGATACACGATACCGCAACGCACATCGATGAGTACTGCGGAAAGACTGCATTCACGGGGTCCTTTATAACGTGCAATGGGAATATCAGATTAAGTAGGTAGTGCGTTCATAATAGCAAATTCAGAAATAGCTTTGATGCAACTTGATGGCGTCCACAGAGATGATCGTATTCTGGCAGGCAATTGTTAGACTACTATAAATCGAATATAAAATGTAAGGCAGAAGAATAAATGCTATAATGGTGTAAATTACTCACAGAGATCGGGGTTTAAAATGGCAACATTCGGCTACATCGGGGTAAATGCCGAAAATTAAGGAAACTACGATAAAAATATCCAAAAGGTATCCATAAAAACTTCGAAACCTATTACGTTGCGATCACATTCTGACTTTTAATGCGGTAAAAGTTCGTAGGCGTTATTTGATGAAACCACTGCATTATTTACAAAACAATGTAGTAGACTGGTAAGGTGCCAAAAAACTATTTTTAATAATGTACAACCAATTTCGTCGACTACGGCATCACCAGGTACACATGTGTCAGACTCTAAAGCATGTTGTGCCTGATGAAGTCGTAGTTGGTAGAACCGGTTGTACACTATTGAAATTTGTTTTGTGGAACCTACAAAGTCCACTCCCTGTTGATATTTAATGAGGAAATAATTTACGGAAGAATTAAAATAACTTAGCTAACTATTTTAATTCTTCCATGATGGATAAATTATACAAAATCAAGCCTACAACCGTTTCCTTTGTGGAAATATTTTGTTGACGGAAAAAATAGCCCTTCCCGTAATACTCACACTTCTATTCCGCAGCCTCAGAAACCAAACTTTTCCACCCTGTCACATGAAAAGAGCTCGCTCATTTGCGACAGTCATTAGACCGTAGCTCGCGCTATCAGACTGGGACCGAGAGGATCGCAGAGGGAACCGCAGGAGCTAATCACACGCACTGCTCCGCAACTCGACTGCTGACGACTGGGGGGACGACCTCTCATCCCTCCAGAACGCGAAGCCACCCCTACGAATTCTAATAAGACTTGCAGCGCGGGAACGAGCTGGGGAACGAAGGGGGTGGGACGAAGAAGCTGAGGAGAGCAGTGTGATGAGAGTGGCGTAGGAGTTTGGTTGAGGCTCGAAACGACAGTGGAGAGAAAACAACTGAGACGACCAGAGAGAGAGAGAGAGGGAGAGGGAGAGAAAAACCTAACGGGGCAGCATGTTGCAAATTGGCGCTCGACGACTGTGCTCATTTGAAGCAAGCAGTCCGTTGGAGCACAGGTGTTGAGTCGCGTGAAAAAAATGACCACATACCTAATGAAAAAAAACGCGGGGAGAGGAAAACCCGGGATGGACGCCGCCCTATTCCCAGGTCTACATCTGCTCTCTCTACCCTTACCTTCACGCTGAAACCACCAATGTTTTTTTCCCTTTCTTCCTCTCCAAGCCTCCTATTTTTCTCTTAACCTTTTTTTGCACTCTACCGAGTCTTTGCGAATGTTATGACCACCTGCAAATATGCTCCTGGGAGGCCTTGGATTTTTTTACTCTAAAAAAATACGCCAATGCCTTTGTATTTTCCAAGAATGTTGTCCCACTCCCGCAAGGAAGTCGGTCGTGAGAAAGTAATATTAATTTAATTTTCAGCTTTAACCTACGGGATTTACAGGACGGGAAAACTTTGAAATCATCGAGGTCAAGAACTTTATGCACACTCTTCTCGAAGGATACACTGGAGTCCATTTTCCAAAGCTAAAATGCAATTTACTTGACCCTGTAGTTTTAAAATTAAAACAGTTAAATTATAATAGTCTTTTGCGGTATATTTTAGTCTGTATTGTGCTGAATGTTTTCAACGATGTCTATAAATGTAATCGACTCAGAAAGATTAGAGAAATGGACTATCCAAAGCTTGAGCTGTGAGTGCATTTTTCAATATATGTAGTAGAGCCTGAATTTACCTGTTACTCGAAAAGAAAGAAAAAGGCTACTGGTAAACAAGGTGAAACTCTTCTTATTATGTATCTTACGAAACCAGCAAATGTCATACGTCGTAGTGTCATGAAGGTCAGGTTCCTCGAAACCTGAGAAAGTTCAGGGTAATACTTAGCCTAGATAAGGAATAAATGGCATACTTGAACAATGCGCCGTTCATGCCAATGTTATTCTTGTCTCCCTTATGATTCCTGTAAATAGTTGTAACGTACTAGTACTCACATATAGGTAAACTCGCACATAGAAAAACATTCAAGTATATTTTTGAAACCCCGGCAGCCAAATTGTACAGAGGGTGACGCAAATTATTCTATAATATTGATTTTGCATAATTAGACCGCCAATATTTCAATTTCAGACCTATTTATTCATACTCAAAGAGTTACAATATTGCGCATTCCTCCATATTGAACACCACGTGGCGGGATTTAACGAAGGAGGTTAAAATGAAATGGAGGAGGCATGACCGTGAACACTCTTAGCCGAAAGTGAAGCAAGAATAGGGGTGCTTGGGAAGGATTTTGTGCCAAGTAGGTGTTGCCCAACCAGTCACAAAACATCGCCTTGCCTGTGGTTTTTAACTTAGATATGATGAATATCGAACGCGACCGCCAGACACTTAAGCCAGAGTAAGGTCTAAACTGTGCCGACTGCAATGGCGAAATTGGCTTCAAGAATCAAGTGGTACGTCGCCTCCATTTCTTTTTTAACCTACTTGGATTTAACGACCACGTGAAAATTACATCAATAGGTAAGAACCGGAACCACGCTAGTTTTTAGAACATTCCAGATAAATGAAAGTACGTCAGTAGTGAAGCTTCTAGAAGGATGATAATGCATCAGTGATCAGTTATATAAGCCGACGCACGTTAACAGTCGGGGCTGTCTCAAAAAACAGATGCATCAGGTCCTCATGCTGGACAGCGCACTCACATTGATACTGTACGATTTTCACGACCTAACGCGGTCCCAACTAAGCCCATATGGTTAAAGAAGAAGTTTACCTTACGTAATTGGTGCGAAATAAAGACGGAGGGAGTTAATAATCTTGTGAAACGTGATAAGTAAGATCCGGAAGTTCGAGCCTTGACGTCAACCAGGAGCAGCCGGGAGAAGCCGAGGTTATTACCGCTAAAGAGACGCGGGAGTGGAAGAAACAAAGCGTTGGGGTGAGCCGGGAGAAGCCAATGTTATTACCGCTAGAGAGACGCGGTAAAGGAAGGAACCAAGCGTTGGATGTGGTGTCGGGGATAAAGACGAGACCATACAACTTACGACACCTGAAACGAGGTGTTTTGAAGGGAGCAATTTTCCCGAAAATGTAAAGGATTTGATTTATGTTGTGTTATGCCCGTATTGAGTGTTTTTATGTGTTGGGCAAGTGATTGATTCATGAGTGAAAAGCATACATAGGTAAGTTAATCTATGTTGGTGAGGAATGATTCATATGCGTTATTTGAGTGAATTGTTTATTAATTTGTTTGTGGGGTAAAATACAGTGTATTCACATGTGCAGTCAGGGCAACAAAAAAATAATACGTCTTTTAATAGCAAGCACGATTATTATAATTGTATTTAGTAGGGCTACCTAAAATTTCCCGTAGTGGAGCATATCAAGTGAAAAAAAAGGTTAGTGACATTATTGTGATGAAAGGGTGATGTTACATAGTTTAGTTAGTCCTATAAGTTTTTAGCCATTTTTGAACCGTTTTTCAGATCTCGACGGGCTACTTTCACCATTTTCTTCTTCAGAAGGAATGGGGAACTCCAGAAAATAAGAAATGGTATAAGCAGGAGTGCTTACACTGAACGAAGTGGGACCGGAACGTTACAATTTTGTAAAAGTTTTCTGGTGTAGAATTTTCATTATTTTCCGACCGTTTTACAATTTTCATAGTTGGTTTTTTAAATGATTTAACCCAAGAAGGTAGTTTTAAATGTAACTCGAACGCTTTATGTATCAACCCTTTTAATACTAACGGGAAAACTTCTCTTAGCGAATGTTTCTGTTGTAAATGAACGGATCACTCAGTAGGAACGAAAATTAACAGATAAAACAAACTATACTTCAGACATGTAAGCAAAAAAAACGTATTGAGAAGTTAAAACACCCAATTTTTGCTGGAAATTCATATTTCTTATTTGTTTTCTATTACAAACTGTGAGCTGAAAATGTGCTACTGCTCATATGCATTGGCTTCCTGGAGTTTGACTGACAAGGACTGACGACACTTTCCACGCTAGATAGTTAGATATAAATGTACCTGATTTTTAATGTCACTTGACCCATTCAGAATAGATGTGTGATTCGAATTAATCGAGATAATTTCTTATTCGAGAGATTATTGAATTAATCAAGACACGAGACAGAACAGATTCCCTAAAGAAAACTAGTACAGAAAGATGCTATTACCCAAACAGTAAGCTAGAAGGTGAAAAATCGCGACGGTAAAATAGCGGCTGTTGATAACGTGAACCCATGACATTATCTCGTGAGTAATTTGTTTGAAAATTCGCTAGATTCCATGGCAATTCATTTTATAATGGTAGTTATCTAAACAAACTCAGCACCTGCTTCCTGAAATACGATAGTTTTCGAAAGGCGTGGCGAAAACCATTGGTAAACAGTTGTCTATTTAATCTAAGATCGTTTTAATTTTGCCTGATGAATCGCTCCTTCTCTCTCTCTCTCTCTCGGGTAACGCGAGAACATTCAGCCAGGCAGATTTTCCTTTAACACATTGCGAAGGAGAAAGGAGGGAAATTATAAGAGGAGTGAGGAGGGCAGGGGGGTCGAGGAGAGAAAGAATTTGAGTGAGTGTCACAGAAAGGAAGTGAACGAGATGAAGACGAAAGTAGTCGGGGAGAGGCCGGAGGAAAAAGCTGGAGTGGGGCAAAGAAAGCTGAGGCAGGGGCCCTCGGAAAATGAGACGGCAGAGTGAGTAAGGGGGGGAGAGGAAGGGGAGGCCGGGGGAAGAAGCAATGGGGGAGGGATTGGGGCAGAGGGTGTTGGGGGAGCGACAAGGTATTCGTCGGAGCGAGGGAATAGGGTTTAACTGGGAGAACTGCGAAGGAGATTCCTGGATTCCAAACCTGGTTGCGACAACTGTCAAATACAAAAATAAAACGAAGAATCGATGACACAAGACATTTTGGGGGCAGATGAGATAGGTAAAATAGAAGGACGCTTTTTAATTAGTCAACCGAGCAACTTTTGGTTAAAGACAGCATCCACTGACATTTTCAGGCTGAAAATTTTGGTAATTGGAAATTTTCACGTTGCTGAACTGCCTCTGTAACTTATAAAAAATGAGGTGGAGTTAACCTTTATAGGACAAGCGTACATTTAAACATACGCTGGGATGTGGGGTCCTACGGCCGCGCGTACAAAATATTGTACGCTGTATGTAGTATTGGAACCCATAGAGTTTCTATCGAGTGTTCAAAATTAAATCCGGCCGGCAGCGTCCGCAGCGGGAATTTCAATCCGTACGATAAAGGTTCAACACAGATTTTCCCCTATCGAATAGACCGCTTGCATCAATAAATACAGAATAATACCTAGGTTTTTAAGTGATCCAACTGCTAAGGTTATATCACACCGGACAAACTAGAGATAAAAAAGATTTGTTCTTACAGAACGTTTCGGACCGGTTGGTCCTTCCTCAGCTTTAGAAGTGAGCAGTTAGTACTGCCCTGGGGAAGGCTCCCTTTTATGTCTTTAAGGTTTGTCACGCCCCAATGGGGTCGACTATATATATATATATATATATATATATATATATATATATATATATATATATATATATATATATATATATATACACACACACACACACACACATCCGAAAAATTTGGACAGTCAGGAGAGCGGTTTTTACCCAAGAAACGGGGTCGACTTCCAAGAAAACACGTCCCAAAAAAATTCAGGGTTGAAATCAACCATGACATGCCAAATTAACTATACGCAACAATTTCAAAATATTTAAAAAAAAACTTTAACTGATATCGCTACCTTTTGAGTGTTACAGGCTATCATCAGGTAAGGAAGCCTAAGGTGAACTCGGGAAACGACCGAGGTGACAATGAGTCATCGAACTGTCGGTTTTTATTTCTAACAAAGGGCGGAATAAGTTAGCAGTAACCCTGGCATAAAATATGTCAATGCATACAACTACCAAGCCATAGCATGTAAGAGTACCCTGCCACAATGGAGCATGTGAATCGCATTTTCGATACAGGGGTGACAAAGTAGGCACTGACTTTCTGAAATTCATGTGTGAGGAATTAGCCAATCGAAAACACTGTCGGTGAAAATGTCATTCAGAGAGGAAGATAACCTACAGAAATGGTACGAGAAAAGAACAACTCAATTCAGGTGCTGAATTCAACGATAATAAACTTTACCTCTCTCTTTGTGAGTCACACGCTTCTTCCTACGCTTTTAGATTATCTGCTTAAACTCAGTAAAATACCTGCCGTCCTTTGAGTACGGCGGATAATTGGTTACCGGCGAGTGATTATGAAATTAGTTATTAGGCGATTGAACGGAATAAATGAGCGTGGAAAAGGAGAATCTTTTTTGAGGAGAGACTTGATAATTACCGTCAGGTATAGTTCATGCGTGGGAAAGATGAGAGGGAGAAAGGTATACGAGCGGAAAGGAAAATAAGCTCGTATCTGAGAGTGGGAAGGTGGAATTATGAAGATGCCCGTGATCAAAGCAAGCCGAAAAAGCAGAGTATTAAATTCCATTATGAACTAGAAAGAGGGGAGAAGAGGGGACTATGACGCAGTAATTACTCAATTTCAATTAGTCATCAACAAAGGCAGTTTTTTGTAACTTTTCTAGGAATCTGGGGGAACGATCTTCATTATTTTTTCTCATACGTTTGCCTTTGTTCACAAAAATTCGATATTATGTACCGTGGAAAACGTATCAGTGCAAATAAGCACCGAGGGTGTTCAAGGGGTTTAAGTGACAAAAAAGAAAAAAAAATATGTATTCAGTGCAGTATTGGATGTTTGCTTGATTATTTGAACCGAAAAGAGGAAATGCAAGCATAAGTATACATTAAAAGCTAAATTATCAAGAGTGAGTCCTACTTAACAAAAGGAATTCATTCTCACTAACAGGCCCTGTTGCAGCTTGGAAAGTAAATTATATTTCAGTTATATCCATCTGGGTTCTTTAATTGAAATCATAACGCAATAATAATTCAATGTACACAAAAGGGAAACTATTCCATGTTTGTCTTATTTCTTTAGGCGGAACTAGGGCAGTCAAAAAAAACTTTGAAAGAGCAACAAAACTACTTGAAAGCATTGAAAAAGAGTCAGTGACGAGAATATATACATATTGTTTCTTGAATCCTTAAAAATATACGATGTAATTATGACCAAAACTCATTTTCTCAGAACCATTGTGAATTCACTCAATGGCATAAGAAAAAAATCCACACGACCCGTCTATTGACGATACCACAATGCAAGGGAACCAGAGTAAAACAGACTTGAGATCTCCTATAGAGATTATATAGCACCAAAGTTTTGCTTTTTGGAATATAAAACTTTGCTCTGTTACCAATTAGGACAGTCAAGTGGAGTAAGTGTTTTGGGAGTGGCACGGACGTGGTAGTTTCACTGTTAAGACTGAAGGTGCAGACATCGCGAACGACGACATGAGAGGAGTTACTAAGAAGGGAAGCAAGATAAACAAGAACAACTCGAATAGAAGAGAAGGTATAAGATCAGATAAAACAGAGCAACTTAGTGTGTAACGGGACAGATTCGCGATAGTGGTTTCAAGGACTGGAAAAATAAAGAAGAGAAGAAGCTTAGGACTCAGTTGATGTGGAGAAGCTCCGGCAGAACAAGTCAAAGTGATTACGTAGCAGTAAAATGGGAGGGAGTAGGAGTAAACAGAGCATGAGGCGCTCATGTGAGATGGCAGTTTTGGAGGTGATATTTGACAAAGAGTAGGTAGATTGCTTTCCAAAGAGCACATTACAGAGAGCTACTTTTTGAGGAAAGAAACTACGGTGACAATAAAATTTGGAGCCCGAGAAATGGCTAACTTTGAATCAATATGGAACCTTACGTCCAAATAAGATCAAACGACCCGAAAATTGCCATGAGAAAAAAATTGAACGATTGGGAATCGAGCCACGCACCTCAACAAATAAAAAAATCATACTAAATACTGTACACTTGTCATATTGCTCTATGTAGTGGAGTCTCCTAACATAAAACTACAGTCAAAACTGTAGATCAAATATGTAGTTGATAATCAAATAATAATAGAACAAATTTTTGAGACAAAGTATCCAGCATTAACAATCACGAACTCGGGAATAACAGAAAAAGAAATAAATGAGTTAATTATGAACGTAATAGAATAACTGGTTGCCTCAATTACAATATGATGCATAAAGTACCAGCGAAAGGATTCAAAAGTAAGAATATTCCAGTCAGTGATAAGACCTACTCTGACAAATTAAGGAGAAACAAGAAGCAATAAAAAACACACCCAACGACAGCTAGTGGTCGTGGTAACGAAAGTAATGAGAAAAATTGTAAAACACACATTACTACGTAGAGAAAGACATGAGAGTATTGGAGAGTCTTGCCAGATTAAGCCAATCACCGAATGAATAGCTTCACAACGGAGAGAATGAAATGAACGTTATCGATAAAATGCAGGAAAAAAGAATTGTGAGAATGGAAATAAACGAAAGACCGTAAGGAAAGAGAAGAGCTGGAAAACCGAGGCAAAGATGGAAGGATACCCAACGACTCTTGCCGAAAAAACAAGCACCAGGCTTATGAGAAAGAAAGAGGAAGAAGAAGGAAAACCGATTTTGTCTCCACGACTCAGCGAACTTCCAAAACATTACCCACCGTGAGAATCAGAATGCGAAACGCTCAGAAAGAACGGATTGGATGGGGAGAGAGGCCAAGGTTCCTGGCTTTCTGATACGCTCGGGAGGTAATGTAAGTGACATGCGCATGTAAAAAAAATCCAAGCACTACATGTACGCGTTCCTGCACACATTACGGGCCTTCCTGCAATCAAACCTTCCCTGAAGTAAAAAAAACGATTTTAGGTCTCCACGTAGTCATCATTGCAGTACTTAGCTTAGAAACCATTATCGAGGCCTTTGAAATATGTAGCGCTCGGCACATGGAGTGAACGGGTAGAGGATTACGACATTTTGTTTAATATACCAGGGAGTAAACTTTGGCGTAGGTATAATATTATATGCATACATAACCATCACCCCATTCCCCTGCGGGGTAGGCACAGTAAAAAAGTCTCACTCTCGTTGATAAGCCTGTATAAGTAAACTCAGCTTTAATAGTTTCCTCACAACTGCCCTATCTTTGCATATCTCTTTTTCTTCAGTTACACCCATGCATTGCTTTACACACGCCCTCCTGTTCTTATGGCTCCTTATATTCCTTTTCTTAAGAGTATCTTCCAACGCATCCACTCATGACTTTCTCGGCCTACTTCCTATTCTCACACCATTTACTCCTCTTTCATAAATCTGCTTTGATATTAGACTATCATTAAATCTCTCGACATGGCCAAATCAACAAAGCACGTTCCTTTCGTACATGTCCACTACCGGAGCATATATTCCATATTCTTTCGTCAACCACTTATTCCTAACCCTATTCCTTCTACTTCTACCACAAAAACGTCTCAAATACTCTATCCCCATGGTATTTAGCATACTTTTATGTGTCTCCTAGCATACCCAAGTTTCGCTACCATTATGTTACTCAATTGGTTGTTTTGGGGGAGGCGACCGACAGCTGAGGTCATTCGCGCCATTGAGGACAGGTGGGTTTGTTTGGTAGGGAAAGGGAAAGGATTATTGGGGAACGGAGAGAAGGGTGGAGAGAAAAACGGCGTCAGCATTAGCCTGCTCTTAACGAAAGGCGCCAAGGGGACCACGGTTTAACGTCCCATCCGACAGACGGAGTATTGTACTTGAAGTCCTCTCCACATAGCACCCAAGTAGAGATCGGGATTTCACTGAAAAACCTCAACCATTTGAACCCGGTACCACGGAATGGGAAGCCAGTACTCTAGCCACCACACTAACCCGATCCCCATGTTACTCAAGTAAATAAACAAAGCGTATAGATACTATCTACCTTCACGCATTTCTATGTAAATACGGGGTTATAAGAGATCGAGCATTATCAGGTAACGAATTACAGATTTCATATCCTCAAGACTAGAAGGGTAACGGCCCACCACGATGGAAACACCGGTTCCCAATCAGTCACCGAAGTTAAGCATCATTGGGCTAGGCTCGAGTTTGGAGGGGTGATCCTCCGATTCGTCCGAGTGCTGTTGCCCCTGTCTGCACGTGGCAGACAGTTAGTGCGAAATGACCTTAGCCGTCGAAGCACGTAAAACATAAATACTACTAAATACTAAAGACTCTACGTGATTACAAACCGTTATCGAGGGAGTCGAAATTGGAAACGGCCAGAGAGAGAGAGAGACCAGAGTAAATGGAGAGATGAGGTTTGAGGTACTAACTAAAATACGAATGCAATGAGAACGAGACTTAGCGGTGGGCATGAGGAGAACGGGCTGCAACGTGAAATGGCATGGGCGTGGCCGAATGATAGTTGTTTGTCGGCGAGGGGAGCGTAGGGACTTTTTTCTCTACTTTTAGTTCACGAGCCAAGGTCAAAAGAGG
The DNA here is from genome assembly GCA_963573305.1 of Pyrrhosoma nymphula. NCBI lineage: Eukaryota > Metazoa > Arthropoda > Insecta > Odonata > Coenagrionidae > Pyrrhosoma > Pyrrhosoma nymphula. Next base: position 72,215,034 of record OY754327.1, on the reverse strand, counting down.
GTTGAAGGGAGACTCCGGTTGGAGCTTAGAAGTGGGGAGAGGGAAAGAATAGTAGAGCGTGGGGAGTAATATTATTCGTGACTCGGAAATAAGGGACCTGGCGGGGGAGAAGAGAACGGGAGGAAAGAGTTCGGACGATGATTCTAGAGTTTGAAATGTATGTGAGCGGCTGCGTGGGCAGCGGAGATGAGGGATGGAGGCATGGCCATGGACGGGTCCAGAGTTAATCCAGGGACAGGGGTTGTGGGCATACATCATGAGGGTACATATTTATTTGGCTGTAATCGCAAATGGGCAAAACTAGAGATTAAGCAAATGCAGTCAATTAAAGATTCTTTATCTTCTACCATAAGAGAGGGTCAAAATTTTAAGCTTAGTATTTCGTTGCCCACGTTTTGCAAAAGCTCATTAGCATCACAATGACTTCAACTTGATGTAGACTTATAAATCTATATATATACGGGCTAATCTTTTACGGGCTAATCTTGGGGGTGTTTGATTCATATAAACCCGCCGATTCCAGTGTTTCTTTAGTAGTCTAGATAGCTTAGTGGTCAGAGCAACCGGCACCAAATCGGAAGGTCCGTGGTTCAACTCCCGGTCTAGACGATTTTTTTTCACTTGGAATCGGCCATCATTCCATCTTCACATCACCATTGTGTCATCACATTTTATGTGTTTCCTATCCTCTTTCTCTCACCACCTGTTTGAACGAAATATTTATTATTTACGCCTGGGAGCGGTTTGAATGAATGAATGAATGGTATATATATGGTATATATATATATATATACATGCATAAATAAAACAGTGATACACTAAACAAACATATATATAGACCTTTCCATGTAGTCTTCAAGAGCAGTTTTGGAATAAATCAATTTGATATATATATATATATCAAATTGATTTATTCCAAAACTGCTCTTGAAGACTACATTGAAAGGTCTGATATTGCAGCTACCACTTCACAGCCATTAGAACGTGAACTTTACAGCTAAGAACATAATTAACAAGAGGAAAACACATTTTTGCTAACTATGTTCAAATCACCAAGTAGAACATGATGACTGTGACGCGGGCGCATTTATACCTGAGAATATAATCCTTTCGTTAAGTTTTCAAGGAAAATATTGGGATCAATCATTGTGATACATGGAGGTATAACAACTACGATTGGGCCAATAAACGATAGCAAAACTCCGTCTAAGGAATGCTGAGATTCAACACTCCATAGTAAAAGAAGATATCGTTAAAGAGGTCGTGAAAGAAAAGGACAGGGAGACAAAAGATTTTTATGCAATACAATGAACGTGACGTGGCAGGACAGTTGTTAAAACATTTGCTTACATTCGAGAGACTCCGGGCTCAAATCCAGGGGATATCTCTTTAGACTGAAAACTTTAATCCAAAACTGGCAGAGAAAATTTACACCCTACCTTGATATTTAAATATGACACGCTGCTGGGCTTAGGTGGTGAGTTCTGCTCACATCAAGCGAACAAATCTTTGAATGATTAATAAAATGAAAGTAACATATTAACACGATCAAAGGGAAACAATACTGAATTTAAAAACATAAACTGATTAATCATTGGGAAGGTGGTGATCATTCACAAAATCACCCCTTGAAATCCAATAATTCGGAAGAGAAAGGAAGAAATGAAAGACTAGATTCCTCATCAACCGATAGCAGCGAGATAGGGAGAAAGGAAAATTTCAAATTATGTGAAAAGCATCACTTAACACCAATTCCACGACCCATAAACGGCTCCACTAGATCTTTTAAGAAGCTTTATCCTTTCCCTCCCACCCAAACACATTACTCACGCAGATGTCTATCAAAGTATTTCGAAACCAAGAGTATCAGTAAAGGATCACCTTCATTGAGCGTCTGGTTTTCCCGAGAAAAAAAGGTTGGCGGGGTAGCAAACAGGAAGAGATACACTCGTGTCGTGGATGCCTGCAATGGTGATTCGAGAGCGATCGATGTCCCGCTGAGTTTTGGCGCAGCGTGGACGATCCAATTTGTTTAAATGTTGGGTAGACTCGTATAAAAAAGTTAACGTTTGTTACGAAATCGATGAGCGTGGTAAAGTTAGTTTTGCACCGTTTGATGCGACGCAAGACTTCGCACACAGTTCGATGGGTTCAAAAGGCGACGAAAATCGGAATATTTTTTTTCATCACGCTGTTTTTATCATTCAGCCAGCCGCTCTCCATTTCTCAAAATGTATGTCGCGAGGTGTTCGACGACTCATTGGTTATTCATTATTTTTTTCAAGAATGCCAGGTACAGATTTAAAGGGGTACTCCGATCCAAGACGAAAAGAAATATGACCTTCATGACTGAAGCAATCTAGATGACACATGCGATATTCCACAGGAGAAAAATCATTCACCTTGACCGGGATCACTTGTGTGCACTTGCGGGTGACTCCGTAAAGGTTACTACCGTGGGTAGTCCCAGTTTCCTCAAAATTAGATGACATATATTAAGATACCAATGGCCGCTATAAAGATGACGTGGACGGCAATTTTTAAAACTCATTGTAGCCGACAGTTAAGGCTGTCATTTATTCAGTAGAAACAGAAGTAAATGACTGGAACATTTATTTTTTACCAGTGTATTTGCTTTCTCTGGGAAAATATAACAAAAATCAATTAAAAAGTTTACTAAATAAAAATTTGTTGAAATGGATTTACTTAAAAATATATTCCCCAGTGAAGCTGCGGCATGCATTTTTAAATAACTAGGACTGGGTATGTTAATATTTCAAGGGGATTGCGCCGAGTACACGATACTTCTGAGCAGGTCAACATTCTTCTATAATAGATTCAAAATTATTGATCACGCGAGTTCAAAAGAAAGTCTGTCGTGAGGAGTTGGAACGAAAAAAACGTGAACTCACGATCAATACACCGTAAATTTCCTTTGACGAAGGCACTACCTTTCTGCGAGGGTGTGCATTGCTTTTCACTCAATGAAATTCAGGTAGAAAACGGACGATAATAAACTGCCCGGAGGGAGCAAAAAAACAGTCATTTTTTCCTGTGGGTAATTCATAGTTGGATCTTCATTACACATTCAGTGGCTGGAACGCATATACCCCTCATATCCTCAGATATCGCAATCGAGCATACAATATTAGTAGTATACCTCATAGGCTATTGAAAATGACGTTATTACAATCCGTAAATAAATGAAAACTAAGTTATGTTCGCTAGAAGTTTAATTGTAAAACGCATTTCAACATCTTAGCGTCATCCTCAAGTGCAATGAAGTAAGTTTGTATGTATATGAAGTTCATAATGCTGTACCACCACATCTCGCCAGGCATTGTTGATTCCACTCATCATTACGATATTTGAGGAAAACTTCTCATCTTCTGGTGAAGCGTATTTGGTGGAATTTCAATAACATATAGAGATACCATGAATGAAGGACATAGAAGGTGGCGGGAACCGATCAACAGCAATGCATCCTCTACCACTTTAGATATAAAAAACAAAAGCTCCAGAATTCACTAGAAGGCATAAAGATGAGAACAGGCCATCAGAAAAATTAAAACTTGCAAGTTATAAACGTGAAGAGACTTAGAAATTTTTCAATGAACTTTTTCACTTGCTGATACCACTAATCTCTTGGAAAGTCGAGGGTTAACATGAAGCGCCATCAGTAATAAATTTAAAAAGATGGCTCTGACGCATTACCTCTGTTAAAACAACATTTATACCGGAGAAAAATATGTGAAGTGCGAAATTGGTAAGCTTGAGAAGTAGTATGCTCTAAATAATGAAAATTAACTCTAAAAAATTAATAGTATATGGAAATGTGAATGAGAAGAATTATCAACGAAGACTAAGGATGAAATTTTTATTATTATTAGGGTAATCCGCCGATTAAAGTAGGTTGAAATGGAAAAGAGTAAGAATCCCCTTTCATGATTTCTTTCTTCATCTCATCAAACGTCATAACTCTTTTCATCCCGTCCACAAAGGTATCCTCTTTCTTTCCCTTCCCCTATTACTCGACATCCACCTCTCTATCACGGCTTTAAGTATCCTTTCACCCCTCATTTCCTGTTCCAACTATCTACTCTGCCTCCTCTAAATCTTCTCCACAAATTTCCCCTCCTCGACCGTGGACGCCAAGTACTTTCTCATTCGCCTTCCATTCCGTCCATCGCAAGTCGCCATATCTCCTTCACACCCACATCTCAAAAGCCTACAGCCTAAGTTAAGGTGAGGCAAAGGTAAGGTGAATAGGTGAATAAAACTATGAGGGTGTCAAAATAAGAAATTACGAAGCAATGAAGTGTTAGCGTAGAACAGCTAAACTTCAGCAGACGTCATGACGTCTGCTGAAGTGACGCGTCACCCCCAGGGGAGACAGAAGAATGTTTAAAATTCACATAAAAAAGGATCACATCCCAGTCAAGGTGACTGATTGCTTCACTATTACTTTGGCTCATTCTAGCGGGCAGCTATCTTCGAATTGACGGCTGAATATGTATGGTAAAAATGCACAAACGTAAAATAGACAACGCAAACGAAATGATCACATATACTCATTAAAATTACTATCTGATCGTGAGATGCATCTGAAGATGAGATCTTCCTATCACCAGTGGCCAACTCGGCTGTGATATATTTGCGTCTCGGCGTTACCCACAGCAAAAAAAGTCCTCAATTTATTCGCAGTGCACAGCCTGCTAGAACGTACGGGATTACTGGAAACGTCCACCAATTTCGTTTTCCCGGAGCTCGAGTCGCCTCTTTACCGTGGCACGACCCCTCTGCCCCGGAGAGAGGGGAGACCACCACCGCATTTAATGAATCTAGAATTAGTCTCGGAGATGCATCCGTCAGCCGTCTGGGTATAGGAGAAAAGACGAGTCAACTTCAGTAAGACGTTTTTGCTCCTCTTCATAACCGCACACATCCAACACGGACCCTGTTGGTGTGCGTATAAACGAGCAAGAATTCATGCTCTACTAGCAGATGACGCCACTGGTACCCTGGAGACTGGGAAAAACAGATAGTGAGGACGGGAATGGGGAGAGGACGACTGAGTGACGGACATTTAAGGTGGCTGGAGCGGAAATCGTGGGCCATTGAGTGCACATTTTAATAATGTTTTAAGTCCAAAAAAATTCTAGAAGCACATTTTATTTAAGTGCATATGTTTATACGTCGGAGCTCACCGCTCAGGCATGATGGAAATCATACCGGAATTATATTTTAAATATTTTTCTAAATCAAAACATGTTTAACTAGAGTTTTCTGCGCAGTACTCGAAATTTAGACGAATTTATATTGTAATATATTTTTTAAATAGTGGACTCAACATGACACCTTGATACTTAATAGCAACAATTTTAATAATAAAGGTATTTTTTCGCGATTAGAAGAAAATATTTACATATGTAATATAATTATTAGGAAATATGTCTGGTGCAATAAGGTTACGTGTTAAATAGCATTGAATTGCTAAAAACCTAATCGGTAGGTATGGTGCCATTTCTTTCACTTTTATCTATAGGTATCACTAACTAGAACACCTTTGCAAAGTTTCACGCAAATATATACATAAATAAAATTAGATCCAATTATTTTAAGTGGACGAGGGGGGAAGGGAAAGATTCGTTCTCGGGCTCACTGAGAGACGGGAAAAAAGCGTTCTAGAAAGAGAGTGAGAGACAGAAACAGTAATAAAGTAGCGATGAGAGATAAATGAGCATCGGAAACTAAGGCCGTATTGTACCTCGCATAATCTTCATTTTGAATTTTCTCTTGCTTAACTTCCGTACGCATAGCACACCTCTCGCAAAACCCGGCGGCCGACTGAGGCTCAGAGCGATAGCATGGAGGGATTCAGTTTTGAGGAAGGAAAAACGAGAAGAGATGGAGGGGTAGTTTTAGAAGTGGAACTGAAAGTCTGTATTTTTGAAAATTTTATTTTCTGTATAGTTAGAGTGGTAGACGCACTGAACACAGTCGAATGTAGACAAAACAAACTGATACCATCCATTCACCCGCATCAACGTGTTTTCAGGACATAGACCTTTCTCATCCCAGGATCGTACACTACACATCTACCACGAGCTTTTCCGAGGGCTGCAGCTGGAATTTTAGAAAAAAAATTTATAGGCTCACAATTAAAATGATGCCATGCAAATATATCATTATTATTTGCCGAGGTCAGTTTCACATTTAAATTTTTACACTCGGTTGACATCCTCAAACTTATCACCTAAGACTTGAGTGAGGGCTCCCCGGGTTTTCAGCCTCTCGCGTGCACCCCGTAGTTTGTAACACTCCACCAGGAGAGGCCCCACGGAGTCATGAGGAGCCGCAGCAATAACATCAAGGCTGGGAGAGAAATGAAGAGAGGTTGAAGAGAAGAGAAGAGAAACACTGAAAAAAAGAATGATGATGTTGCGAAGTCGGGAATAGGAAAGTTGGGTGTTAGGAAGAGAGGAGTGGTTGTCGTGCGGGGAAGGAGGGTCTTAAAAAAGGCAAAGAAAGGCTTGGGCCCCTACCGTTGTTCAGTACGAGCCTGGAGATAAAACTCAGAACGAAGAGTTCAGGTGGAAAAGGTGCGGGCAAAAGGTAGGTGGGAATATGCGCAGGAAAAGACCTTGAAACATGCAGCTGGAAACAAGATGTTAAAAGAGAAGATTGTAATGAAGAGAGAGAGAGAGAGTAGGAGGAGAAGTTGAAAAAAGGGTAAAAAACAATGAGAGAAAGAGAGGAACTGAGAGTAAAAAAACATTTGGAAAGTCAGCTAGAGACAAAAAAATTACATCGACCCACAACGCTGTGTTGTTGGCATGTCAGCCAAGGACGAATTGGCACTTTTTCGGGCACCCGCATTCCATCATCTCTGTTTCACCTTTGAGACCAGGGATCTTTTGTACTTTGCGTTATCCGTTAAGTGTCTCATTAAACCTTAGGTATTTTTTTGTGCCGGCGGCTATTGAGTAACTTTATTTTGCACGCGACCCAAAATTCCATCCACGCAGCGACCTTTTGATGCTAGGGTGGCGCCGATAGTCTTCTTCGACCTTATGGAATTTCTCCTGACTCAAAGTGCGCCTCTTGACTCCCGAATTTTGCCCTCAAAGAGCAACAAAACATTCTCCAAAGCAACAAATGAGACCACTTTCTTGCCAGCGGCGTCGAGTGAGTGCGAGTATACACAACAGGGTGGATTATTTAAATTTGACTTCCGAAGCAAACAACTCCACAACGGTAGCACGGACATACAACAGCGTAGCACTCCTTCAGCTTTCATACTAAATGCATATATTATTCGTAAAAATGGGTTTCAACTACCTCAATACAGAAGATGTACATGAAAAAATACGATAGTAATACTTGGAATAAAAAACTGGGAAAATCAATGTTATTTCTCCTTCCCACAAAAATATCCTATCTACATTCCAGAAGCCAAACTGCCGTCCAATTGACTAGGAAGAACTGACAGAGGAAATTATGAAAAAACTGGTCACAAAAATCAATGCCCTGAGGAGCAACGAATGGAAGAAATAAATAGCAGAGAACGAACAGTAGAAGGAACTTCTGAGAACCAATTTACGATTGTGTATTTATGACTGTTTTCCACCCTCAAATGAGAAAACTTCGTGGAATTAAACAACGACGCGATGCTTTTCTTTCAGCATTGGTACGCTGGGAATGCGATTTGGAGTAACACTCTCCTAAGATTTCGAAGGCTTAGGATATACGTATAGTTGAAAATAAGATCATTTCAGTAAATTTAAGAAAATACTTTTTTTTAAATCCTAGTCTGTAACGCTAGTTTTGCGAAGAGCAGCATAAAATGACCCTCAAGGAGTTCATACTGTAATAACTGGAAGTTTTCTTATTTTAAAATAGTAAACAGTTTACACTGCTAATTTTCCTCTCCCACCAAAGAAGCAACTCTTCCGAGGTGGTGAATCCCAACTGAAAAAATATTTACCCATGTATATACTAAATATACACCTAGATGATTAGAAGATTTTTTTATATTTATTTCTGCGTCAACAATGGATTAAATTGAGCAATGTTAAAAATAAATACAGATACAACACACACACATTAGAGGTATAATAATTAGATAGATCTGTGGTCCCCCAAAGTTTTAATCAGTAATTGATGCGAAAGAAGTTATTGTGAATATGACACAAAAATAAAGTGTAACTTATGTACTTGTGATAACCAATTGCAGAAAGAAAAAGAATTTTGAATTTGGAAAGAATGTAGAAATACTTGTTGGTTATTTTAGATGTCAGCTGAAAAGAGATCATCTATGACTATAAGGATAAGTAAATCGGATATTATGGGAGAGATTACTTGGGGTGTGGATGGAGGCGTGGAGAGAAACCCGGTTTTGACGTTAGCCCGCTCTCATTGAAGTACGCCAGGAGGCTTAAAGTTTAGCGTGTACTCCGAAGGACGGAGTTACAGACTTAAAGACGAGATGGTATGGCAACAGAAAAAGATAGTGGGAATAATACGATGTATCAATGATTTCTGAAAAATGGAATTTATTGAACGTAAACAATGTCCTTGGAGGTGATTAAACTTCTATTCCCATTCCAATATATTATCAAGAGATACTAGAGATATAAAATATTCATTTTAAATATTTATAGAGATACTATCTACAAAATTACTTACTGGGTGGCGTATATCAATTACACTGAGAGGGGGGAAATAAAGTTTTCGTGATGTCGTAAGTATGACTGATCTACAGAAGAAACTAGAGCTCTCTTCAGGAGAAACAACCACCCTTGACATTGGCGATATTACTTGGCTGCGAATCATGGGAATCACATCGGGTTCACCTCGTTTCATTCCCAACCGCGGTCACTTAATTTCTTTTTCAAACCTTTTTCAAAACTTTCCTACTTTCCTTAAACCCCCATTTCATGGAACCTTTAAGACCCGCACCTTGATGCACTAAATCGCAAAGAGGAAGATCAATACAATATTTTAACCGACACGCCAAGGCGAGAATTCCCTGTAAAACTACTATTAAGAAGGTCATACGATGGCAGAAACGCGACTTTACATTTTGGGCGGATCCTTTATAGCATTATCGCGTGACAGAGGGGAGGAGGATGGATTTAAAATAACCAAAACAGCAACACGTCATGTAAGAACGGCGCCCGTTGCCCGCAGAAAAAAATAGTACAGGAATTCCGAAAAAAAACACGAAGTAATTAATCAGTATTAATATAAATCTAATATTCTATCCCAGTTAATTCATTGAACCACAAGATATTAGAACCGCAATGTTTCTGGCTGCTCTGCATCCAATAGGTTGGCTAAAGTTCAAGTTCATATTGACAGACGTAATGCTTAAACGGAATGGCTATTGCATCATAATGCTACTTTAATGAATCCCAAAAACACGCTATTTGTATCCAATTTTTCCTATTATTATCTTATTTTTTGTCTCACATATAAAATAAATCAATGCATTTAAATCAAATAGAGTACATATCTAAGAGTGTCAAAATACGCTGCAAAAGTGAATTAATTCTTAGGAATTGAGAACATAGATGAATATTTACATTGCCTTAAATTAAAAACGTTAAATGGCCGAACTCGGCACGGGCAATAGCAAAGCAGGAACATATTTTAATTGGTATTCAATTTTTCATGAGTTTTTTCCGTGGCTTACCGATAATTTCCTTGTGATTTAAAATAAAAATATAGCAATGCATGACTAATCCGATCAATAGAATGATCTAGGCCTGGGATAATTAATGAAGGGATGTAATACTGGGAGAATGTGAAGTCGGAAATAAATACAAAACCATTTCATTCCATCAAATGATAATAGAAGATGTATACATAAACATAATCCAAAGTCAAGAGCTGCTCAGGCGTAGCTATCACCCAAAATAAACGATTTCGAAATATGGAAGAATTATCTTACTTTTGACCAAGCTGATTTGGAATTTAACAACCTGGCAATTGTAAATTAGGAGAACGGGGTTCAGTTAAAGCTTAATTTTTACCATATAGTAAAGGAAATTGAACATGACACCAAATGTCTATAGTAACGAATCTCATCACTAGTATTTGTTTCACAAAGAGGTCACAATCACATGTTTTCTGTGAGCGAGTGACCGAAAAATCGCCAAACCACTTATTACACCGAAGTTTCCCCGAAATTAACCTTAAACAATGCATGTATTTTGGCCTGCTTAAAACGTTTAAGTTACACTGGCTTAAAAAGACGACTGCTCTATGACATTTAGCAACATTATTAGAGAATGAAAATTTACAACGAAAGAGTAGGAAAATTAAATCTGAAACAAGTTTCATCAAAAAGATTAAGAATAGAGCAAAGCGAAAGTAAAGATGAGGAAAGGAATTTTAATTAACTTTTTATAGCAATACAGCTCTTTTAGAATCATGAATCACTGGTGCGGAATTAAGGATGAGCAATACAAAGTAAAGCATAAAAAAATGCACAAGGAAAGGATAAAGCGAGAAGACGGATTGGAGAGATACGTAATAGGAAGAGGCAGACGATACGACTAGGTGAAGAGGGATTTGAAACTTTCAGCGATGAAAAGAGGAGTTGATTGGTGATACTGGGATGGATTCAGCACGGAGAGGAGATCAAACTTGCGGTAACTGGGTGATGAAGGCAGAACATCTCGAGATGAAATTGCACGACTGGTTACCCTGGTGACCACCATATTTGCTTGATTAGTTCGTAGAAACACGAGTGGATACAGGCAAAGTGTCTTTGTCATATTTCGTTCAGTTAAAAGCATTTTCCGGAAAATGAACGATATCAAAAATACGATATAGCTTAAGGAATTTTATGAAGCGTGGGACTCTAGGCTTTTTCAGCACAAAGGGAGTCAAAGACGACAAAAAAGCAGGAGAAATTAATCGTCTCTTGGATTTAACGCAGTAAAAGAAAATATAATTGCATTCTAAAAAAAGCACTGTTTTTTCCATATTTCTCTGGAATATAAGTACATCCATTTTTTTCGGTTATAGTACCTAGGAAAAACTAATTGCACTAATATACGTAGTTATATGGGTAATAAACTCAGAATTTTGAAAGGAACGCAATAGACTCGTTAAGAAAAATAAATAAGCTGTCGGACCAAATACCAATTTTAGAGCATTAAATGACAACTATTACCATGGTACGAAAATGAAAGGAATTAAGCATTGGTCAACACTCTAGGAGGAACAAGACGACTACGAATGGGATGCGAGAACAGGAAGCCATCTTTCTCACTCTTGCTGAGTGATAAGTCTCCACGGTGAGATACCACACAAGCAAAAAACACAAGCACTCCTGCACCCAACTACTCCCGACGATAAAGTATTCATTAAAAAAGAAACGGGAAGATGGGGAGATACCCTTTTGACAGCACGTGATATATGCCGAACGATATGAAAAAATGCCAGAGCTATGAAAAACGAGAACTCGCAAAACATCAGAGATGGAAATGAAGATGGCAAGAGATCTGAGGACGGGAAGAAAGGAAACGAAAGAAGATACAGAGAATGGAAAAATGTGGGAAAGAGGGAGAGCAAAAGAAAAAAGAGGAACGAATCAGAATGGGTTAATGAGGTGGCCAGAATACTGGCTTCTCACATAGAGGGCCAGAGTTGGATTACCAGGTGTTGCGGAAACATTTCAATGGAGTTCAAAATGGGGCAAGGCTGTAACTTTTTTCGCCCGTCGACCAACGTTTACTGTCTCCCCTAAAGCTTTTACCGTAGCTGGATGTTCTAAATGTCTCATTTATCTCGAAAGTCCACATTTTCGGCAATATCAACCATAAGATAAGCGACTGCAGATGCTCATTTTATGCATAACAGTTTAGCCAGTGGGTTGATTCCTGAAAGTCTGAGAAAATAATCGCACGTGGAAATAGCAAATTGTCGTATGATTTCGTAGAAGGATCGGGATTTTCAATCAATAATTATCGCAAGTGGATAATATGTGACGACAAGAGAATGCTACATGGATGATACTATCCGATGCAACAAGTATATTTGGATTTTATAATTATCACGGCGTTTCGATATTTGACCCCCAAATGCTTCTGCCCAAATGATCATCTTGCAGGATTGGCCAATGTTTAAGAAAAGAACACAAGTAAACATACTCAACGTTTCGTCAATATTCACTGTCTTCTTCAGAGTTTTGACTTATTGTATGTTAGGAAATAGGAAACTGTCTTAAATTTACATAGCAGTATAAATCAGCACGCAATTTAGCTCAAGCAATATCTGCTCCAGTTGCTTTCTTAAATATTGACCAATACTCCAAAATAATACCTTAATTACGTTATTCGTGGTCAAACAAAAGAAGAGGTCCTTATACTAAAATTATCGACCCTCTATAAAAATGAGGGTAAAGGTGTGCATTACGTGCACACAGACTTTTTGACCCGGCGGCGTTACCTTTCTCTCAAGGATCGCAAATAGTTTTATGTTTACTCTCTCACATAACGCGCGTCTCCGAAATAGGAAAATTTTAAAGTTGCCAATATTCACTGCGCTAAAGTAATGTAAAACGATGAAGTGAGCACAGCGGTGGCTGTCGTTTTTGTCGAAAATGAGGTTTATAGACTCGCCAATGTCGATTTAGGCCCTAAGGAAGACAATAAACTGTAATGGAACAGAACTTTCTCCATCAGAAGGAACGTTAAACTATGGAACGAATGGAGCTTTTTTTAAATTGATTGTAGACGCCGCGCCGAGTTTCTTTCCTCCTTCCCTCCATTCCCCATAAAAATCTCCCCTTACCAACCTTCCCACCTGTCGGATGGGGTGGAGGAGCATCTGGAAGTTTCTGAACGGCTCGTTTCTGTGCCATCAGCGATAAAGCACTCATTAAAAAAGAGGAGGCGGAGAACCACCCCAGTGACAACCACATGATACACGTTGAATGATGTATAAAAAATACCGCCAAGGTTGTAAAAAAACGACAACTCGCAAAAACATCGGAGAGGAAAATGAAGCAGGAAAAAAAGTAAAATTGAATCGGAAAGAAATACATTGAGGAGAGGGAGGAAGGGTATGAAAGAGAGGGAGAGATACGGAGAAAGCGAAGGAGAGAGAAGAGAGATGAGGAACAAACACTGGTGGCCGTCTATGTGTGCGCCTGAGCGATGGAGCCGGGAGGGATCAGAGAAGTCAGGAGAGAAGCCATGGAAATTGGCGAGAGGGTGATTGACGGGTTGAAGGGGGAGTGAGAAGGGTTCAAGAATTGAATGCATTCTCCAGGGAAGGGGGAGGCTTCCCGTGGGGCAGAGCGTGGTTGCTGTTAAGGGGATCGCGGGTGGAAGTTGGAGGAGGTCTCGACCGAGGGTAAGGAAAGAGGTGAGGGGTCAGGTGAAGTGACCGCGGTCACGGGAGAAGAGAGCCCCGGGTGGAGAGGCCCCGTCCTCCCCCCAATTCGACCTCTCCTATTCATACTCCACCCCTCATGTTCCCACCCAACAGTCTCCACCCAGTGTGAGATTCAATTGCGGGATTAATGCATGAATTCTCGATTTTTCTCGCAAGGCGTACGCATTTCCCTGAACTATATGTTTCGGTAACTTGAGCGAAATATCATGACACATAACATGAAATGAATTTGGCCATATAATAAATATGATATTTCTTGATAACAAAATAACATCCACAAGTTGCTCTACCTTTTGAGATATTTAACCAAAAAAAGACACGTTGTTTTCCATGGGATACAGTACGGCTGTTCGTTCCAGAGAGACCTCATTATAAAAAGAAGAGGAAATAATAAGGAACTTCTGACGCCCTGACTGCATCAGAAACGTAACAGTATATAGTTATGGTTTCCTCGATTATTAAAAGCAAAAAATATATAATAAATATTTTAGGTTATTCCACCAGGTAATAGGCTTCATATCTGCCAACGTTTCGCCGAACGACTTCTTCATCATCACCTTCTGAATACCGCACGAGTCAAAATTGGCCGTGATTTATAAAAAAAATCCGGATTAGGTGACTCCTGATTGGTTGGTCTGTCTGATTGACCGTTGACTGATTCTCTCGTCTTACCTTTCATTTTAGATGTAATTGATGATAAGATTCCAGGCACTAGGTACTTAATTGGAAACCAGTGTCTCGGTAAAAATTTCTTTTTTCCAGGTGGATCTCGATGGCCTCTTTGATTAAACGGTGCCAATAACCATGCGCGTGGCTAAGTATCTTTGCATCTTCCCGTTGTATGGCATGGTCTTCGTAGATGCAATGTTCTGCTACCGCCGACTTCTGTTGTTGCGCCAATCTGAAGTGTCTCAGATAAATCTTAGATCATTAAAAAAAATACATTACTCGCGGTAAGATTGCTCAGAGAATTTTAAAATGCCATCGGTTGTGAAGGCGTTTTCATCATACGGTGAGAAAAAAATATACGTTTAAGCCTCAATAAGTATATGCGCCACTCAATATTACGATATATTTCATGCTCCCTAAAATATTTTGAATATCAAAATAAAACTTAACTACGGTTTTTTCTTCTTCTTCTTCTTCGAATAACCCATTTGAGGGTGCGATAAATCACTTCTGGATATGCCTTTTTTGATTTAATTTTCTTTCTGTCCATATTTCCTTCATCCTTTGAGAGTGCCTTTCCTTTTGTTCTTGCGTCCATTTTCTTCCATCCCTCGATTTTTTTCTTTCTGGAAATTTTGCTGAGTGAATTACTTCTCTAAAAAGAGTTCGGTCATCTATTGTGTCAATCTTTATTCCCAAGTTTTCCATATCTTTTTGAGTTTCAATGAACCAAGTAGGTTTGGATTTGTAGCTGTTTAGTAGGTTGAAGATCTTCTTGGTTAGTCTGGAGTTACTCATTCGAAATATGTGACCATAAAACTGAATTCGTTTTTTTCTCATTACATCGACTAATTTTTCAACTTTTAGATATAGCTCTCTGTTTGGTCTTAGTTTGTATTCTGCATTGCTGTTACTTTTAGGTCCCAATATTTTCCTCAAAATTCTTCTTTCAAACTTTTCTAATTCTTCGACTACGGTTTTTATTATTACAAAAGAAAAATTGCACTAAAAATACCTTAAATGGATATTATGAATGCTCTTTTTTTCTTTTAACACACGTGTAAATGGATTAAAAACTATTTCATAGGGCGTGTTTTCAAAATAGTAAGCCCATGCTTTAAAATGTTTCTCTCTTCAGTTGAGCGTGTTACATTTCATCTACATATAATAGCTACCCTTTTATCCACTCATCAGAACTTCTCGTTAATCATGGCTGTCAATAACCTACTGTCTATAACGTTCTTCTCCAATCACTTTTTCTCGACCACATTCGAAAATGCTCCAAAAATTGTTTTTAAATACCAAAATAGCTAACAAATCTGCATTTGCCTTTCTTCCTTTCCACTGTTCTTTACTCATCCCACTGAAGACTTCTAAGATTATAGACTACGAGAAGTTCTCATTCATCGCATTCAATTCTTCTCAACTCATTCCTCAAGTTTTCGCAAGCATACTGCGTCACACACCAAAACAAAAACTAAATTGTTCTTTTTCTCATACCATGATTAAGGTTCCCGGTCAAGACTACCCATTTCCATCTCAACTACAAGCCAAATACGTGAAAAGCTTAGCCTGCCTATAGGTAACGCCCTTCTACTCCGTATTCTGACGAAATCGTCTGTTTCTTCAAAATTAGCGCAGGCTTGGGGTTTCCTTTGCTTTATTTGATTAATAAATAGCTCTAGGACTTTAATTCATACTCATCATACGATTTATGTACGCTAAGTATTTGAAAATATTTAGCTGCATCTATGGGATATACCCCAAGATAACTGTGACAAGATTGGACCACAGATTGGAAACGCCCCAGTCAGGCAAACTAATGATCGCAGGCTAGCATCCTGCATAGCGAAAGGACTTTTATTTTCTTTAGAATGAAGTTCTTAGGAAAGTCGATGCTATACTACCAAAGCAGTAGGAGTACCTGTAATCCAACTCCATGACTATTACGGTTGGGCGAATGATGAACGAAGAGCCAACCATCGTGCGACAGTCAGCTCCTCTCTTTCTCCCTCTGTTTCGACGGAACGGTCCAACAAACAGCCGCAATTCCACCCCTCCGCCCTCTCCTCTTAAGCCAGCCATGGTGAGTCCACATACATATGTATACATATGTGTTTGTGCATATATATGCGCGTCTACATGGTGCAGTCTGCTAAATAGGGAAGGGGGGGGGGGGGGGTAGGGGCAGAGTAGCAGAAAGTGGCGGACGTATCGCAGAGCGTCGATCTTCGAACCGTTGGACGTGCTCTCCCCCTAATGAAATCCCACTCCCGTCGCATTTTTTTAATTCGACGTAATTGAGCGAAAGAGGCTTTGTCGACGAAGCGGTTACATCCATTTGTTTTTCCGATTTTCTCATGTCGTATTTTGTCATGTCCCAGTTTATGCGATAACGCGATGAGATCACTGTGTAGTACATTAATGCGGGGTCAGTTCAGAATCGTGATCCCTTCCTGATGTTCGTTTTAGTATTTTACTACCAGGTTGCGTGCTCACCTAACGCACCGTTCTGGAGTTTTCACCTGTGCCTCCACCTGAAGTACGATATTTCGTTAACGAACTTATTTTGGTAGATTTTAAAGTATGTATCAAGCGACAACTGGTGGAAATGAGTGACAGGTAACAATATCACAAGAAAAAACAAAACTTACTGAGTAAATTTCCACAGTAGATTTATTTAAACCAATCTAAGTTTCGGCAAGTGTTGCCATTATCATTGATATAAACCTAGGCCGGTTTAATTAAATCTACTTAGGAAATTGACAAAGTAGTTTTTCTTTTTCTTGTGATAATGTTAAATGTCTTTTTCTTGTGATAAATTTTTGTAGACCAATCATGTGCAAGTGAATGGTAGCCATGGCTGGGCGTAACGCTTCCAAAGGCGGTAATTTTGAATATATACTTGAAGCACGCGAATAAATTATATCAATATACCATTAGGTTGCACAGAAACCTTTATACATGGTTGATTTTCACGTATCGTCTGACCAAATGGGTTACGTTATGACCACAATTGTGCGGTACGATGCATGAGCAATGGAGTTTTGCAGATTTATACACAGACCAACCACTATGAAGAATATTACAAACTGGATAGTTCGTCTAAATATTTTCATGCACTAAAAGTTTCATAAACTTAAATTAAAAGGTCTATGATTGTGAAAGTCCTAATTTTGTGAAATTTCACTATTCACGCTTCAGAGCAAGTGAAGACTGTGATGCAATTCCGAAAGTTAATCGTTTAAAGCAAAATGAGAAATTTAGGAGCAAAAGGATATGCCTCCCAATACCATAAAAATATTATTACGATAGGCTACACACAGATACCGAACGTTGTTGAACATTAAAAAGTCTTTTTGGGTTGCATTTCTCCTATTCAATTTGAATATGCACGAAAAACATTCTTCCTGAGAGGAAAATAGGCTACGCAAATACATTTACTGAACGCTGTTCAACATTTAAGTATTTTACAGTTTAATGTACTCTATTCGAACTGCAGATACATGGAAAAACATTCTTTCTGAGAGGAATATAAGCAAAATTAAAAAAATACTCTATTACGGAGGAGAGAGTGAATGACCGCCGGTGGAGGATTTGCGTGATCTTCTGTCTTCCAATCCAATTTTACAACAGACCCAGAGACCGCACCCTTTTTAAGAGTTATTAAACCCTTATGCAATCAGCATAAAACCTTGTTTGTAAAGCATTATGAAAGTGATGAATCTCAAATTATCATCACACGAGAGAAATTTTAACTTAAGATAAAAAATATAAGTACTGAAACAATACTAATACGATAATAGAATTATTTTCACAAATAACAGGATTTCAAGTGAAATGTTTGAAATGATTTTCGCTTCAAATAACTCTGTAGGATGCAGATTTACGCCGAATTAGAAAAAGCCACTCGACCTCGAAGGACGATGTAGTTCTTCAAGGAATTCGTGGAATAAAAATTAAGGCGTAGATAGGAAAGAAGAGATGATTTGTATAGAGCGACCCCAGCGTATTGTTCATGAGAGGCTCTCAGGAGAGGTTTGAATCTCAGTTCATTTTAGTCCCTCTTGAGACCTTATCAATGCTCAAAAAAACTGCCGGAGAACAAATGGAAATAAGAAAACATTCTCTTAAGGTTTTCTGAATGTAAGGAAAAAGTTTCTCAATCCAGAAAAAGTTTCTTTGATGGAGATTAAACCGTGGATTGTGCTCAAATTGAAAGAACCTGAATTGAGATGGAAAGAAAGCAAAACATTTGCAAAATTGAAGGAACTTTTAGGGAAATATGATAAAAAAATAGGTGGCTTTCCTTTCTCATTTAAATTTGCTCATGGTGAATCTCAAATAGTAAATATAATAGTTTTCTTTATAAAAATTCTTGCTGAATGTAATTTACAGCCATTGCCAGCATTTCTGCGATTGTGACCTTTATATGTGGGATTAGAGCACACGATAACGATAAAGACAGACTTTAGCTGATTTTCAACAACTAATAAATGAGGTTTAAAAAGTAAATAATGGGATGAAGGAGGTAGAGTTATTATTTGCGAGGCGAGCAGTCTAGAAACGATGCTAATTTTCGAACTGCAGGCAAACATGCGTCATCGGCACACCAACGCTTACAGGAAAACGGAATTCCTTCATAAGGAAGGAATTCATAAAACGAGAATTAATGTTTTGAACACAGCTATTAATCGCCACATATATTGGCATGCATCATATTACACTCATCATCGAGGCAGTTGATTTATTGAATGACATTTCCGACCAACTACGTCGATTGCATTCCACGAGCGATGACTTTAAAGGGGCTGTCCATAAATGATGTCACACAATTTTGGACCAAACTAGACCCCCTCCCCCCCTGTCACAGTTGGTCACAAATAGTATCATCCCCCTCTTTTAATGATGTCACAAAAATGGAAAAACTTCAACCCCCCCTCCACAGTCTGAGTAAAAGTAAGACATAACATGCAGTGGAAGTGTGGATGTCACATGAAGCAAAGGTCCCCCCCCCCTCCTGTCACACATTGTCACAAGGTGGTGACCCCTCTCCACCCCAATCGTGTGGACGTCATTTATGGACAGCCCCAAAGCGAGCGACTCCGTTCTTGCGTAGGCCAGTGGCCGCGGAAGGAGCTATTATGAACTCCAAATGGCTGGTGAGGGAAAAAAGAGAACGGTTTTGAAGGGAGAGAATGAGTAATAAGCTTCTGCTGTGAGTGAGATGGGGCGAGGGAGTATTGGCGGCGCAATTTTTCCATCAGCGAGTCGACGAACCTCATCCGGCCGAGTTTCGTTTTTTGCAAGCATCTGACCCCATAGCGCTGCGTAGAAATTCTTTTGAAATATTTCGTCCGCTGCTTTGGCGTGAGGAAACGTGTGATAGGCTGAAACCACAGCAAAAATGCGTCACCAACCTTTCAGGACATACGTGTAATGAGACATTCGGTCAAAATCCGTTCGATAAAAATAAGAGATAGAGCGCATGGCATTAAAAAAGTGTTTACATTTTATTCTTACTCATTCTAACGAATACTAAATGAGATGAATTCCACTTTCATCCCCGTATGCGGCTCGCCATTCCATGCGCCAACCGTCAGGATTCCAGCCGCTGAATAAGCGGGTGATTGTAGCTCCGAAGAGAACTGAAGCCTCGTGAAAACATCCGGGCAGGAGTTATATCATATCATTTAAAGTACATTCATAATGCATTGCTCCACAAAAATCTTTTCCAAACTTTTTTTCCAATTAACGTCATCGAAATAAGACTTACTCTTCATAATTTAAAACAACATCAGGTTCGTTTTATTCAACACATTCCCCACTAAAATTAAATTAATTCGCCGTGAAATGAATACTAATGAGTGCCATTAACTTTTAGAAACTTTGAAAATAATTGGTCTCTCAGCAAATAACGCTTGTTTAAGAGAAACTTAGTGTTATCCTACTTCCAGTTCGATATTTCACACTTTAACAAAACACAAGCTTAAAGCTCACTCATGACCCGGGTATGGACTTTCAACACCACCATCACCCCATCATCAGTATTAGCTGATATGACGATGATTTATCACTGAAGTAGTGTTTTATACTTTACATGCATTATGAAAGTTGTTAGTACTGACCTGAAGTGATCAAAACCTCAGGCATGATTGGAAATGAAAATATAAACGTGTCACAAATAAATTAAAGAAAGATAAGCAGTTAATGGCATCAATTGAGACGGAACGGTGTAATGAACCCAATGAAAAGGTATTGGCTGTTAAAATAGTGAAGTTAAAAATAAAATAATCAAGTAAATAAACATGCTGGGGTAGAAAAAATTTTTCACGAACATTTCAAGTATAAAAAATTATGACTGAAATCCTTACTTAAGAACAAGTTTAATGAATCTTAACAGAAATGTGACTTCGTGCTACAATTTCAAAAGCAGCCTCATCAGTTTTGAAAAAAAACAGGCTAGCTTAGACATTAAGTCTGATTCATTTAAAACTTTTTTTTTTGACAAAAAACCTCCCACAAAGGGCTCACTCACTGCAAATAATGGAAGTATTTCCGATTGTTTTCCGATCTTAGACAGATATCTCGATACTTTGATTGTTTATTTTGCCCTCTATTTCACTCCAATGCTTTATCCAAGCTGGAAATCAGGGGAGCTGAAAAGCCTTCCTTATTTTGTCTTGACTGAGCATATATCCGATGAGACATCGTTAGCCAGATAAACCTTTCTCTTCCATTTGATTTAGATGAGGAGGAAATATTGCATTTATCTGAGTCTTGTTTGCGGAAAATCTTATTGAAAAGAATTTAATAGTGAAACTGAACACTAAAACATACATAAATAAAAAAGCATTGAATTAATAAAAGCTACGAAAATCACTGCAATATGCGATTAAATCGAAACTTTCAAAGAAGAATGCAAAAGTACTATGATACTAGAAATAACGCTTTAATCACGTAAGCAGTATAGGAATAACGGTGACTAAACTGAGTTATTCTAAGGAAATTATGTTTAGTTCATAGCCACCATTATGGCACTTAAAAGTCATTTACCTTGCAATAAATTGAGATTATCTTGTTCAGCGGAGGTCCCTGGGACGTTTAAGACAGTAATACAATGACCCATATATTATGTGAGCAACGCAAGTTAATTTACGTGGTACGTTTTAAGTTAGAATGAACGGCACACCGCGGGCTTCTTAACCCATTCGGGACCAACGGGAATTTTGATGCCCACTCATTTAACAATTCGCGCCGCTCATACTTTGGATAATGGGTTTTTAACTCTGCAATAAGGGATTATAGAAGCCCTGTAATACGCCTCAGCTCAAATAGATCACGTAAATCATCCTTCCGCGTGGCATAGTGAAGCATGGAAAACAACATGGCATCGAAGCAGTTACTCGCTCCAAGAAAAATGTAAGTACTGACTGGTTATAATATACAAAAGTACGGTTCATGTACTTTACATTTACAAGTATATATGAATAAACATGCTAGTATTACCAGTAATGTAGAGACTGATATTTTATTTTATTTTATAGCAAGTTGAACACAAAGTGGGCATCAAAATGCCCCTTGGGACCGACCCAGTCATGTTCGGCATGGTGACCTGGGGGCTGTCTCTCCCATCAAATATTACGCTTACCTAACATTACACTCAGTTTTTGTCCGAAAGGCATCTCACATACTTACAATAGGTGGATCAGATGAGGCACTGTCTCTTATTACATTCACATTCTTAACATTTTCTCATATATCCGTCTGTAATATTTATGATAGTCACCAATTATAATTCCTATGAGTAACTTTAGAACACTGGTGCCATACATGAATGGATAATGATGGTTTAATTTTTATTTTTTATTGCTATTACATATAATCTTTCAGACGGGATAACCCATACCTTGCAGAGATCATACATCTCCTTGAAAATGCAGCTGAAGACGAATTCAGTAGTTCCGCGCCGACGGATATACTAGTTTTTCCACCAGAGGATAGAGAATCGGATAAAGATTCTGGAGATGAAAGCTGCAACAACCCTGATGCCCTAACACCGAAGCAACTTCGTGCTACGGCTGAAATCTACAACATGGACGATGAAGAGGAGCAAGATCGACCCTCAAGCTCCCAGGCAGATGCAGATAATAATAATAATGGCACTTAGATAAAGAATGTCAATGTATATAGTCCCCCGTTCCCGCAAGAAAATGTTTTGGAAAACAGCCGACGATGTACGTAACATCCTTGTATCAAGTGCTATGCGCCGCAGTAGATTCGTTGAAATTACTAAATGTATGCATTTCGCAAATAATGAGACTTGATTACCGAGATAAAATAGGAAAATTCTGGCCTCTACTAAATACTCTTAACAAGCAGTTTATCATAAATGCACCTAACAACAAAAATATTTCAATTGATGAGGCAATGATCCCCTATTTTGGCAAGCATGGGTGCAAGCAGTTTGGGTGTTTGTAACCCGTGCGTTTTGGATTCTAGGCCTGGGTTATGGCCCAAATATCAGGATATTGTCTTGAAGCAGACCTATATCAAGGAAATATGCATGCAATGAGAGGCCTGGTGACCAGGGACTGGAGAAATCAGGGATAGTCTCTTCCTGTGACTCCCACGTGAACCATTTTCCCGGGATTCAGTTCGCATTTTATTTCGACAATTTGTCCACGGGCACCAAATTGCTCTGCAATTTATGTGATAAGGGCATGAAAGGAACAGGGACTGTAAGAGTGAACCGAATGGGTTAATGTCCTTTGGTGGAAAAAAAGACAAAGCAGAAAAGGGCTATGTGAACGTATGAATCCTTCACTGTGGAAGAAAAAGGAATTTCGGCCGTAGTATGGATGGATGATAACGTGGTATATACGCTATCGAACGAACATGGAGTGCAACCTGTTCAATCTGCAAACTAATACAGTCTCAAGGAAACGAAAAAAATACAGATTACCAAGTCTAATGTAATACACAAGTATAATAGGTAGGTACATGGAAGGAGTCGATTTCCTTGACAATATATATCTCAGATTATCGCATTGGCATTCGGGGAAAGAAGTGGTATATATGCCGATTGCTCTATGGTTGATTGATGTGTGTATGGCTAATACATGGGCCTTCGCAAAGTCCAAGGGGCATTGGACAGTCCAAGGGGCAAAAACATTGGATCAACTGGGATTTCGGCGACGATGCGTCCAGGCATTCCTCAGAAAGTACGGCCAGTCTGCATTGGGTACCGTACCCATGCGATGCAATGATTGTGCTTCTAAGCCTGTAAGAACATCCCATGGTGAACACATTACTCCTGCCGGTAATCCTCGCCGTACATGTGTGCACTGCAGACAAAATGAAACCCCCATAGCCTGTAAAAAATGTAATGTGCCAATGCACACTCATTGTGTTGAAGACTTCCACAAGAAATAAAATTACTGGCATTATAAATTTGTAATTTTTTAAAAAATTGTAGCATGTGTTCCTAAAGTTATATTATATGTAGAATTTTATTTTTTTTTCACTAAGCGATTGTTTCTTATTGCATAAGAGAGCGAGCATGCACTAAGAGATTATAACTTTTTGAATGTCGTAAATAATCTTTTACCTCAAATTACAACTGGTGTAAGTGGATCAGATATGATTTTGTTTAATTTTGTACAAAATATATTGTGCTATTCGCATGGAAGTCGTGCAATACTCGTATTATGATAAATAAAAAAAGGTTGCATTTTCATTACTAAACATTCACTATGTGTTTCATATACCTTTCCGAAGTCATCTCTATAAGCTGCTGGTTTGACATTGAAGTAATCTCAACTGTGCTTGACAAAAGTACATGAAGTTGCACCTTGAACAAAGAAAGGTGACTATCTACACAGAAAAAATAATTTAAACGAAGTTACAAAACAGATTTGTCTTAAAATGAATTTTTATGAACACAACAGTAAATTTACCGCTAATGGGGCTACAAGACTGATTCGGTCCCAATTGATGCCCCCTATTTTTTCGCAAACAGAGGGTCATATCAACAAACCGACTTCATATGATGTATTCAGGACGCATTGACCATGAGATATACGAGTATAAACAAAAATATCGAAAAAAAAAGTTACGGTCCCGAATGGGTCCTGTCAGTCACGCACGGTCATGCATAAGTGATTCGTGTGAGGAAACGCAATGGGGTGAAGAAGCCATAAGGTCAGGTCAAACCCACTTTCCGAAGATGATTCTTCAGTTAACCTTAACAAACGCTCTGGTTAAAAATACAAAGGGATTCCATGCGCTCAGATGGAAAAAGATTCGTAGACGCTATCACTATTTTTATCATCTGAATCTTCCGAAAATAATTTTCATCCTACAGGGAAAGCGCTTTGATCCGATCTAAAAGCGCTAACATGGAACTGAATTTCTCACATTCATTCCTTTGGAGGGTAAAAATAACTTTTTGCACTAGCTTCACTACGACTGTTGTAGCCAGTTAAAGATAAGTTCAAAGACGAGGAAAACTTTCACCTCAAGAGAATTGTGCAGTCAGAATTATAGGAAGTCTTTTTTCCCGAACTTTTCCGAGTCGAAATTTTCGTCCTACTCTACTCCTGAGTGTCAGTTTTTAAAATTAAATTAATTCTATCAGAACACTTGCCTCAGTTCCCGCTAACAACCAAATATTCAAAGGAGGCTGTAAAACTTTTGTCAATGGGAAGCTAATTACCGCCGAAAGACCTTACGTCGCACTACGATTTAAGCCATCAGCGTCGTCTCACCAATACTTGTCAATTAAAAACTTTCAGAATTATATACTAGTAATACATAACACATGAGGCTAGAAATGATGAAGGGGATGTAATTTTTACTCAATAATTAGTTTTTTGCGAAAAACTATCTGAAATACAGATCCAAATTGACAAGCGCAGAGTTACGTTTCAAGATCCATTTAATAGAAATGTACAACCAAAAAGTTTGGGCTAGTGCCGTGGACATATAGTTTATTTCATTTTTTCTTGGAAAATTACAACATGATGGCGTCTTAAGAAAAATAGTTCCCCTTCAGTGCTGCCACAATGAATATTCGGTAATTAGTAACTTCTTTATTCTTTAGTAAAGCTTCGTATTACAATGATGGGCTATAGTGAAATGAGGTGAGAGCATAAAGAGTTTTAGAGCAATAGGCGAAGAGGAACAAATGTAAGAAAGGAAAAGTTTAACGTAAATGTCCATCGTTGTCAGTCAATGCCTCACTCAATCATGCATGATTTCATCGGCTTAAGAAATGAGCATGGGTGGAATGGAAACACAAATACAATCAATAATATAGAGCTAACGGCATCAAATAATTGTTCTCAATGGGACGCTATCATTCGTTTCCTTTCCACTACCCAAAGAGAAGACACACACAATACAACTTTCCACCAATGAAACCGGATTCGAGATTGAGGAAGCAGATCAGAAACCTTAAATTGAAAGGGGAGGCTCGAGGACGTCAGATGAAATTCCCGAAATGAAGAGCACTCCGCCACCCTTTTTCGAGAGGAAGGGAAAAAGGGAGAAAAGGGGGGAGGAGAAGATGAAGCTGTACCCCGCACACAAAAAAATCAAAGGGGGAGGAAATTTGCGGCTGGCAGCATGTCGAACGGGTTTGGGAAGAGACGGAAGGGGAGGGGGGGGGGGGTAATGGCTAAAGAAGAAAACACCACCTTCACCCCCTCCTTACTTCCCGCAACATCCTTTTCTCCGCTCTATTTCACGACGGAATCAATTTCGCGCAGTGATGAGCATTACAAGGAGTATACAGCAAATGACTTTGAGAAGAGATGGTGAGGGTTGTGGTGGGACATCTCTATACGATTCGCCGGCGACTTAGGAGAGGGTGGACGCTGAGAAAAAAAGGATATTTCACTCGGGAGAGACGAAGAGAGGAGAAGAAAGAACTGGAAAAGGGGAAGTAGAAGGAAACAGATACAGCGACAAAAGAAGCGAGGAAGAAGAGAAAGGAAAACGCAAGAACTAGAGGAATGAATTCGGCACTGGGAATCGATGGCGCGATGCCATAAAGTTCACTCCCGTCTCTTCTTGGGTGGGCGGCAAAGCGGCTGTGGGGGAGTGGGCAGATGAAGTTGGCAAATACTCCCGGGAGGGAGTAGGAGATGGAAACGCGCAGAGGGGTCAGGGGAGGAAGTTGGATAGGAAAAAATGTATCCAGGGTAAAAGGGAGAGAAGGGAGGGTACATGGAGACCGAAGTAAGTCGAAAAGTTGAGGGAACGAAGGGGGTAATGGGGGGGGGCGCCGACTAAGGAACCCGAGCAGGACCAAGCCGCGGAGGAGGAAGGATAAAAAAGGATCCCTTGGCGGGTCTTGTGGGTTGATGCGCCGAAAACGGATGCGTATGGACAGAGATAAGAGAGGGAAGACTAAAGAAATGTTAAGGCCGTTTTACTCAACTGCACAGTCTGATGCATGGATGGATGTGCAGTGAAAATTACGTCGTGTAAAGCGGGGACTTGCAAGAATGACTGCACGAACGCATGAACGAAATACATGAAAACAGACCCTGCTCCAATTCCGCGCCAGCGTTCTCGCAATTTCTGTACATCAGACTGTGCAATTAAGTGCCTCGTGCAAACGGGCCTTCAGGAGTCGCGCGGACGCGAAATGAGGCGGAGAAGGGCGGAACTTCGATCGACGTTTCCAGACGTGGCAGAAATGGACGGAGGTTAAAAAAATGTTAGAAAAAAATGGAGGCGACATTCCGCTTGATTATTGAAGCCCATCAGTCGGCACCGTTTAGGCATTAGTCTGGCTTGCGTTTCCGGTGGTCGCGTTTGAATTTTGTCAAATCTGAGTTAAAATCTGAAGGCAAAGCGATGTTTTGTGATTGGCGGGCCTCGACCATTCGGAAAAAGTTCTTTACCATGGACCCCTGTTTTTGCTTCTCCTTCTCCCATGAGCGCTCACGGCCATGCCTCCTCCATTTCATTTTGACATAATACGATGGCCGGACAAAGACGGCGCCGTCAAAGGACGACGAACGAATCTGGTAAGGGCAAAATTACGATCAACGTTGCCTAAAGTGACGTTTATTATCGGACGGTGGCGTCCAGTTTTCCGTTTTCTTCTCGTTACAGAGGAATGTATTACGGTTGACGGGAGGATCAGCGCCAATTTTTGACCGGCGTGACGGAAAAATTAGAATTTGAAAAGCTTCGCTCATCGTCCAACAACGGCGCCGTCAGCGCCCATCCCTCGAAATTTGCTCCACTAAATAACAACAAACAAACTTCGCGAATGCAACCGTGTTTCCGTCACGACAGGGAACGTTGACCATAATCCCGCTCAAACAAGATTCGCTCATCGTCCGTCGACGGCGCCGTCATCGTCCGGCCATCGTAATTGGCTCCACGTAATAGCAATACACAAACTTCCTGAGCGCCACCGTCCT
This sequence comes from Pyrrhosoma nymphula, assembly GCA_963573305.1. Taxonomy (NCBI): domain Eukaryota; kingdom Metazoa; phylum Arthropoda; class Insecta; order Odonata; family Coenagrionidae; genus Pyrrhosoma; species Pyrrhosoma nymphula. Next base: position 72,187,510 of record OY754327.1, on the reverse strand, counting down.
TAACCGTCACACCAGGGAACGTTTATCGTAATTCCGCAAAAAAGCCTCAAATTTCCGTCACGCTATGACAACGGCAGCCATCCAGAGGTGAGCTTGCCCTGAGGATGGTGAACGACTCGTTCATCGAAACGTCGGCAGAAATGGAGAGTTTGACCCGGTCGGAAACCCGAACAACCACCAACAATGTGTATCAGTACTTTGTTGGTTATCTATATTTTGATAATAAAGGAATTGGCGCGGATGCTCCCGTCAATCGTAAAACAATCCTTGACGGGAAGACAACGGAAAACTGAACGCCGCCACCCGTTTCTGTCAAGTTAAGAAACGTAGATCGTAATTCCTCCGAATCAGACACAATTATGAGAGGTGGAAATTTCGGCAGATTACATTTCTTGAGCATTTTTCCTTTATGACAACCTGCGACGATAACCTCTCCCACAGATACTGCTTATGTTAACTAACAGATAGTCTAATGTAATTCATATAATTCTAGCTCTCATTCCATATTTCATTAACGTAATGTCTACGTCGTCTTATGCTTGAGGTTAACCAGGCGTCATAAACTAGGCATGATAGATAAAGGGCTGAAACTAGTTCTGAAGACGCAAGTAATTAATTACGAATAGCTCTGGCTCATGTGGATCCTGAATGACTTGTAAAATACATATATTTAAGCTGTGGAATGGCGGCGCTCTCAAACCCATACATGATCCTCAAATGTCCTTTTAAGTCGAAATGGGATATGCAAATATCTTCTCCGATTGAATAAAACGGCGGTTTAGCACACCTCTACATCCACGAGCATCTATGGTTTTATTATGGTGAATAACCTTCAGATGACTTACAACCCCAACTTCAAAGGTCATGCTCTTTAAGGATTCTGGAGTACATAAAAATCGGAAAGAAGTTTCTGCAATGGATGAGGAAAGGATTCGACCTTTCACATGACTCTTCAGTCTACATTTTTAAAAACCCATTTTATCCTACAAGGTTCGATTATTCATTTAAATTAATAAGAATACAATAAGAAGGAAGCAAGCAGTACTAGGAAAGGAAAAAACATGTTAATGAAGCCGTTTGCGCAAAACTTATGTGTTAAATTGGATAATGACCCACAGCCACAAGATTATTCTAAAACGATTGCTGTCATCGACTATGGAAAGCTGATCTTCAGGAATAAATAAAATAATAGCACTGACGCATCGTGGAAATCGATGATATTCGAAATAAAAACGCTGATTTGAGACATGAGGAAAAAAGCAATTAGTAGGTAACTGTTAATTAGTTGGAAAAATATAAGCAGAAAATTAAACGATGGCGTTTGGTAATGAATTGAAATTGCCACACATGTGAGTTACTGGTAAACGTAAAACGACCATTAGGTTCAGACCAGTCAACTGTAGAATTAGGGTTGGTGGTGCTGGGGAGAAAATAAAATCCTCGAGTGGAAATCGGGAAGAAGATTGAAAGCGGTGATTGGGTTCAGACACCACCGAGGTGAAAGACCTGATACTGAGAAAAAATTCGTAGGAGAAAATTCTTGTCCAGCAACGGATATGAGAAATTAAATCCCCAAGAGAAAAAAGACGTTTAAGACAGGAGAAGTGAATGGATGAATGAAGGGGCTCATAAAAGGGGAGATTATTCAGAGCCTTCATGAGCCGACACCAGGGTGGAAGGCTGTTGGAAGGGATCAGTGGCTCTTAACCTTTTTTGTCCTTTGAATCCTCGCCTCGTTCCATGAAATCCTCATATCCTATTCAACTGCTTTCTGCAAATTTCCTCAACTCCATTGCTTTACAAGGTTTCCGGGAAAAGATTGCGTGGCCCCCTTTTCCAAAAGAGGCTAATTATTCCTTCTAATGAATTGCGTGACACCAATCCCCAACGATTTACTCGGAGGTCCTAATGAGAGGGACACGCCCCAAAGCGCACGAAAAGCCTGTCAAGATTTATATTATTGATTTTTTACGATTATTCGTACCAAACTGAAAGGTTAAAAAAACAGGTCGATCAAATAAATCGAGACGAGATTATGCGTATAACATGCCAAGCCGCAAGAATAATATTGTTCAAGAATCACAACAAATATCGAAAAAGAGCCCATATAGAAAAGGGATACATATTTCCCAAAACTAATCAAAAGAATGAGAATGCACTGATGCCAAACGTGAGATTCAATCAACAACCATATGAAAATGACCTTATAAAAATTAATTCTCTTCTGGATTAAACGAACATAAGCAAGTTACGAAACGACGAGGTGCTATTTTTCCTTTACTTAAAATCGAAGAGCCTAAATTTAAAATTTGATTGATTCCTCGGTACAACTTTGGTCAAAAAATAGATGAAATGTTTGAAAAAGGCAAATAGATGTGAGCAGCCATACACGATCAGGCAAGGCAAATGTTTTATATCTCATGACCTGAATACGCGATATATGAGTGTGCTAAAGTTCTGTGTTTGCACCAGCTAGCTATAAACAATAAACTATACACACCGAAGTTCGGGAGCGCTGAATCCACAGCCTTTAAAAACAGGACAGCCCATGGAAGATTAGGAGGGGGTCTCAACCCCCGTTTTGACGGTGGGTGAGTTAAGAGAGGCAGAAACTTAGTGGCGTAAGACAGGAGTGCTCCGGTCCCGAGGACGAAACACGAGCGATCGAGAGGACGGATGTCGGAAAGGTAGTGGAGAACCATGAAGAGGCAGACGGGGGAAGGACATTAAGTTGAGAAGGGGAGGCAATTTTATGGGGCGAAAGATGTGAGACAATGGTTGGAGATGAACGGGAGGTGGGAGGGATAGGAAAAGCCGGCGTGCGGCTGAAATTGCGCGAGCGAGAAATATTGGGATTCACTAAAAGGAGACTCGACTCGGCGGGCGAATAAAAGATTGAAGTCCCCTCTTTTTCGAGAGACGGGGGAAATGGGACGGAGGGGGAATTTGAAGGGGTCATTTCCTCGGAGTAGGGAAAGGGGAGGGGACCAAGAGAAGAGGAAGGAACTCCGAGAGGAGGGGACAGTAAAGATGAGGAGAGTCGGAATGCCCTCTCTCTCGCTCTCTGGAGAGACGTAAAAAGACAGAGCTAAGGACCGGAAAGAGAAGAGAGGTAACGGAGAAAGAATAGGAGACGGTAGGAATATAGCGGAAGGGACTCTACTAGATGGCTTCACGGAAGAGTCAAGCTCTGTGTACGAAGGGGGGAGAACTCCCCCCCTCTCCCTCCACTCAACCCAAGCATGCCGCGTACATTAATATGCTCCCAGCCGTCGTCCTTTATAAACTCGAGCGCGTTCATCAAATGAAAAGAGGCTGCAACCTGCCTCCTGTACACACGCATTCATGCCCCCGAGGAGAAGTTATTGCGTTCATGAAAATTCCTCGAAATGCCTACCATAGAAGGCCAAGAACTAAAGAGGTTCTAGAGTAAAAAAATATACATGCGGTGACCCATTTTTCCCGTTTCGCGGTGACTCTTCTTATTTGATTTTTTTCCCGGTACTCGGGAGGACTAACCGAGGATGAAATTCGCGATTCCCAGATGCGTTCAAAGGGAAACGTGTGTGCGGGGAACCTCGCACAAAGGTTAGCGTTAAGCCAAGGAAGAATTTTGTTTGTGTGAGGGGGGGAGGTCGTTCCTGAGCGCGCACGCGCTGTCATGTTTCTCTGCCGCTGCCAAGTTCCCCCCGAGCTAGAGGATGATGCCCCAAGGTTCTCGTCCCGTTTCCCGTAAATACGTTCCGATCACCGAAGAAAAACTACCGATTCACGACCAAAATAATCCCACCTTTCCTCGGATAAATGATGCCGTGGGTAGAATTAAAACCGTAAATATGTCCTTTTTTCCAAATAGTTATCCAAAAATAGGAGCATACGACTTTCTTTAACCACCATCTGTCACCATTGAGTCAACGTAAGTTGATTTGTGTCGAAGCCCATAGATTCCCACTAAACTTTTAAGCAAAGCTTAAGAATAGAACCAGGAAATAAGCTGAACTGTTTACAAGACGTCTTGAATAAGACAATTGTAATCAAATTTTAGTCGAATTATTTGCATCATCATTTGAGATGTGATAAAATAAGGAAAACTTCAACGAAACGATACCTTATTCAATATATTCTTGCCAAAACAGTGTTTTTTCCATATAAAACTAACTTTGTCACGTAAGTGATAAAAATGTCAATTAATCCGTAAATATACAGGGAATATGAAGAAGATCTACCAGGGCTTGATTCCTTTTTGCTGTTTTTGAGCAGAGTGCACTACCGCGGTACAGAAGTAAATTATTCAGCCATACATCAATGCAAGAAAGCTTGACGAAATTTCGACACTGCTTTTTCCACATGTAATTTCATTTTTCACGAGCATGGCTTCGGTAGAGAGCAACATCATCAAGTCACCATGTGGAAAAATCACTGTCGAAATTTCGTCAAACTTTCTCAGTATATAGGACTTCCACAAAGCTACGCCCGAAACCGTGCCTTCTATATCAAGGTGTGAGGAGCTCAACTATTTACAAAAGAGCTATCAAGCGACACGTACAGCAATATGTCGTCTCAAAATTGGCCTTAATTATAATTTCAGGACAGACTATGACCCCCACTAAAATTTGGAGTTAGTTATTAGCACGTCTGTTGGGACATCATTAAAAAGCTCTGACTAAATAGTTTCATACATACTTATTCGGCTGACAAAGGGGCTGGCCTTAACTATCGACCAGCTTCACAAGAAAACGCTTCAGAAGGACGCCTTCATGACGCCCTTTTAAAATATAGGCACTATGATTTAACAGGAATCACATAGATCAGGAAAACCACGAGCATGGTGTTATCATTTTTTTTTACTTTTATAGTCAAATTTTAAATCTAAAAGATATGAACATGTTTTAGTGACATCCAATGAACACTTAATAAATGCCTCGTTTTAATAAATAATAAACAGGGATCTATTTTTGAAAATAGGAATAAATTGATAGTTATTTTTGAAAGAATGTAGTTTTAAAAAATATTTTTCTATGTGATACTGCTTTGAATACAAATGCATCTACAATACTGCTATATACAACTTTACGAGTGACTTATTGCTGAGAACAGCAACTTTTACATGCTCACAATTTCTCTTAGACAAAGAGATTTGCAGTAATTTCAAAATCAATGACGTTTACTTAAAATGGAGGAACGGGTCGGTTGGGGGGTTTAGGCATCCCATTTAGATGACCTTTGTTCGACTTCCGGCAGCTGCGGAGATTGTCAGCTGAATTCAGGTCCCTGCTTAGGTGCCCTGTGGAGATAACTTCAAGTGTATTGCCCCGTCCTTCGTATAGGAAGTTAAACTGTGGTCAATTGGGCCTCAGTTAATAGGAGTAGGTAGGCTTACGCTGAGTTTTTCTCCACCCTTCCTCGATTCCCCAAACAATACTTTCCTCAGTAAGCTACTTACCTCTCCGCAATGACGCAAATTATCTCAGTAGTTGATCGTCTTCCCAAAAGTTACTATTCAACGAAATACATATTTATTTAATACCAAAGTTTTAATAATAATGGAATTAGCAGATAATACGCAGAAATTATCATCCGTATCATCAAATTCAGATTTATCCTCCAGGTTCACCTCTTAACCGCATCTTTTTCCACTGCCGCAGCCCATGCGTTGGAAAAGTCACATACCAAATGCTCCGAGACCCTTTCTATTTGGACCCTTGGGATGATAGGGGGTGTATTGGCAACGGCTGGGAGTAGTTCCATCCCCTAAGAGGGAAGGAGCCTCATAAGGGAAGAAGCGATGGCATGCTAGGAGTCTTAGGCGACGGGCGAGCCGATTGCGACAAATATTGGCTCCGCTCCACGCTCCGAGTCCCGACGTCACTCCGAAATTGTTGGCGGTCGCATCGTCCGGGTGTCGCGGGCAGAAAGGAAGACGGATGCGGGCCCAGTACGGGATCGTGAGCGACGGCAATGGAGGGAAGAGAGCGAGTGTAAGAGGCAATCGAGTTAGATGGAAGAGGATTGGGATCTGGAGTCGAATGATGACAACGTGGTAGGGAAGAAAATGGGTGGAGATCCAGAGAAAAACCAATCTGAAGAGTGAAATGATTTTTCACTTTGTACATTCCACACTTTTTCATTCATGCCGGCCATAGTTTCGACATCAACAATTTCATTATCATGGGAACATAACATCTTGTTACCTCGAGAATGGCATTATAAATGTGTAAACCATGGTCGGCAAGAATAAAAAATGTGTGGAATGTAAAAGTGAGAAGGCATTCCATGTGAGTCAGTTCCACAAAGTAAAGCCTGAAACTTCAACGTACAAATAGAAGAGATTGGCTAAGTTATGTACCATCCAGATTTTTCCTTGTTTGTAGGTCAAACCTTCAACCCATTAAAAGTTGGCCACAATGACATTAAGTAGGGAAGTAAGTAGGTACCTTGGACCAGAATATTACGTAACACTATCAAATTTTCACGAAATGCGATGGACATTAATATCAAGTAAAGACCAAGTGTATTAGGCATTTCACAAAATCTTGCCACCAGTACTAATTTCATCGCAACTTAACATTCATTGTTCAAAGCGTTGATAATAAAGATTACCGTAAGAGAAAATGGAAACTTCGTACCGGTTTGCAAGAAAGGTTATCTTTCCTAATTTAAGACTATTCTCGAAATATGCTATTTCACCTGTAACTTAAATTTAAAGAAATTAAGAAACTAATTTTTCCCATGCAGATCTTCATATTCTGGAGGATCTAAAGATGTCTAATTAATTCAAAGTAACACTTCTTAACTTTTCCACAGGAATTTCCCATTATTCCTTAAATGATACCAACTGATAATCCTCCTCCAAATCCAACCAATCCTCCTCCAAAGATATTTCATACGGGATTTCTCCATGTAAGACCTGTTATAAGAGTGACAATGCAATATCTACCTCTCTCAGCATAACACATATAAATATATATAGCCTATGATAGAAGGCATTTATTCTCTAATAACTGAATTACCTACTAGCAACGTTTATACAGATCAAACTGCTTTGAGATATTACACAAATAAAAATCGGCTTCCTTCATATGCAGCGCCATCCTTTCCTATATTTTCTCTTGACGTGAAATACTAGGACAAAAAATTTACGGAGAGCTGTCGGTAATATAAGGTTGATATCAAGTTTCCCTTGTTTTCCCTATTTCCCCAAACTTGCCCATATATTATTCCAACAGAGTAATCTGCGTGCTTATGAAGTCCACCCGCTTGTCTACATTATATTATTAGCCAAATGCATCATCCGTCATGAGCATGTATGGACAAATGTTTGAGACCTAGCTGCTGTGATGTGGTGAAAAACGAAATCAAAAGCAGCTGACAGCTTCTTCAAATGATTCACCATTTTTTTTAGAATGAAAAACTAGGCTGCTCACGGACAGTAATTTGTAATCAAAGGGAAGGGGGACGAATGCCCCCTAATTTTTTCTTACCGCGTCCTTCCCACCCCTGTCTCCCTTCTCACCTGTCAAGTAGCAGGAGGTCGCGCAAGAGCTCAGGCGAGAGAGAGAGAAGGGAATCGTTTTAAGGGGCAGGACCGCCGGAGAAGTGGCGAGGGCGAGAAAAGGTGCGTGGGGTAAGAGAGAGGAACGTGTTTCGCGAGGCGGAGTCAACGGCTCTGTGTGGGTCTACCTCTATCTTTCCTTAGCGTGACCACTATTCGTGCCACGCCCTCTCCGCACCGAATCTAACTCCCAGAGTCGGCGGAGGAGGAGAGGGTGTGGAGGTGGAGGAGGAGGGAGGTTTTCGAGGGGGATAGAGGAAGCGGGGTGGTTAGAGGAAGGGGGGTAGAGTTGGGAGAGGACTAAACGCGCTCTATCGACCGCTTCTGAGGAGAGGAGTGGGGGGACGATGGGGAGTTGGGGCGGGGGGGTGCAAAGGAGGAGGTGGAGAGTTAGGGAAACGGTCCAATAAAAATGGCTGGGGGAGGGGGTGGGTAGGATGAGAATGGAGAGAGAGAGAGAGCGGTGTGCACGTATTGTGGAGAAGAGCCGGAGGGGAGGGGGGAGCGGAAGTTGGATTGGAAAAATTTTCCTCGATACCTGAGGGCGAAGAGAATACAATACGAAATGCACCGAACTGATTGGAGATTCGCGGAATTGTTTACTTCATTCTTATCAGTTGGAATAAGAGTAAAGTTTTAAAAAATGCTTGCCTTGGTTGAAATTTAAAATACATCTATATTATCTATAAACTTAATATACATATGTCTATCGCATTTTCCAGCCTCGGTGGCGGCGGGGTAAAGCCCTTACCTTTCTAAGGCTGGGTGCCTGGGTCGGCATTTCACCAACCTAGGAATGGACGCTTCTCTATACCTGAAATGCGTTAATTGTAAGTAAGAAATCCTCAATTCCCTACAATATTGATGAAATTTTTATTTTTCATTTGGACAAGGATGTAAAAAGTTTGTATTCACGGAAAATAGGCACTGGAGACATTTTATAGGAGAGATATTACTATAGCGTCAATTTTCTCAGGCCATGCACTCATACTACTTCACGTTTCCTCATTTTTTTCTTGTTAGATTGAATTGCCAAACAAGGTATGCTTTGAAATACACATTAAGTAAATAATAATGTGACTTTCGTATGCCAAGCCTATGCATAGAAAATCATTTGCTACCACAATCCACTAAACAAGGAAATTCTTTTACAAGAAATATGGGGGGATTGTTTACATCCCTAATAATATTTTGGAACCAACAACTACGGCAAACCACTGCCCCTAGAAAAACATATTGGACTATTTTATAGTGGTTATAGAAACTTTGCATGATCACTATTGAAATTCTGTAGCTACTTGAATCAATCATTACAGAATAATTATAAGTGGTTATAGCCCTCATATTGTTATTATTCATGTTATGGAAATTTCTTTGGCGATAACATAAATCTTATGATCACTACATATAAATTTATAATATTTTTTCAAGAGATATTTTGTCTCCTTGGATTTTGCAGCAGGCTTCCATAAACTAACTGCATTGAGTTATCAGTAAGAAGGCTTCCAATTACTGAAATAATAAGCGCCAAGAAAATGGAACCATAACAAAAAGGAACGATGAGAGAAAAGAACGGCAGAAACATCCATTCGGTCAAAATTATGGAGTTTAAAGTGACAGCGCATGATATATAATTCGCCAATAAATGAAATGGCGGCTGTAATGAGAATCGAAGGAGCTATATCCGATAGCCAAATGAAGTCAATGCGTTTCGAAGGAAGTCAACCCTTCCCATAAAAAAGACCATTAAGAAAGAAAATAGATAAAGCAGTGAAGTTTAAGGGATTATTTGAGAATGAGAATAAGGAGAGAAATGTGGACGCGGACATTGTAAAGGACAATTTCAATCTCGAAGACACGTTAAGCGTCAGGGTAACAGAAATGAATTGAATGCAGAGCGGGCACTGTGTTGGAAGAGACCGATGAAAGTTGGGGAGAGAATGGACGTGCATACATTGATTTGAACGAATGTCGAGTCGAGGTTGCTGACGTCATTACGATCATTTCATGTTGCGTCAACGGAAGGGGACCATACATCGGGCACGCTAGTAGCAAGAAAGGTAACGACCAGTATGGTGTAGGGATTGAAGAGAAGACCACGGGGAAAAGGAGGACAGGAGAGAAGAAAAGGGCCGTGTTGAAGCAGTCGGGTACAGATACCATCCAAGATGTGAAGGCCGTAGCATTACCACCCCCCCACTTTTGTTAAGAAGTCCTATGAAAATCACGAGAAATGCTATTGCTGTGATCTTCTTTTGGCAAGGTTCATGAAAATTAGGCAATTTTTCTACTCAACTATGGCATTACAAGGGTGAAATTATCTTTATTTAAAATGTATATGTACTAGGAAAATCTTTAGCATTATTTTAGCGAGGAACGTCACTTTACTATTAGGAAAATATTAATAAATTAGTAACTGTATGTCTATAACATTCTTGATAGACAAATATGACCTGACACCAAATTGGATGGAATAAAAAGACAACTTGACACAAAGTGACAAAAGAGATGACAGAGACTTACATTGGCTTCTCATTGTAATGTGATCTACGAGTTTAAATTTTATTTTTGGGTGCCCTCCTGTGTTCTTCCAAACGGCATTAAAGAGCTCTCGAAGTTGGCTAAGGATGAACATTTGAGGATTTTTGAGGAAGTTATTGTGCCTATCAAAGAGAAAGTTTTATTCCTTTAAGTAGCTAGAAAGTGAATTAAATGATATTTAAGTCATTTTAAGGTGGAACTACCGTAAGCCAACCTTTGAGTTACCATCATTGACGACATTTACTGGTTTTTGCGATGCGTGGGAACGGAGGCTAGTTAAATTAAAAAGAAAATGGAATGGATATTCTGGAAACTGAGGTTGAAAAAATAAGCAATATTCAGACGGAGAATCTGGTTGATGTGGAGACTGAAGTTCGGGATTCCCATCCCGAGGGCCTAATTCGATTCTCAAAAGTGACGGGAGATTTTTCAGTAGAATCCCGATATCCAAAGGCGCGTTATGCGGAGCAGGGTGGATCAATTGTCACTTTTTAACGCATTTTCAAGCGCCTCAGGGTGAAAAGGGTTCCTGTTGGGATGGTACAAGTGACTTAACGTTAAACTATGCCGAAAATCAGGCTGATATTTGATAGAGTTAAAATACATCATCAGGTAGAAGATGTATCGCTAATCGAGAAAGCTAACGCACGCCGAGTTTTCTACACCCTACCTCCATTACCCGGATATTCCATCCCTTGCCAACCAACCCACCTGTCCCCATTGGCGCAAAGGACCTCAGTTGCCGGTAGCCTCTCCCAAATAACCGATCGAGAAAAGGATGGTGCCTGAGTAGTTTCACGGGTGAGACTCGCAGAAAGACGGAATGGAGGGAAAAGGGGCGATAAAGAGGAAGTGAGAGGCCACGAATAGAACGATCACAAAGGAAGCAAAGAGTAAAAATAAAAACGGAGACTGCGTAACAAAAGAGGCGTCCAGAAAGATCTCTTGGACCTCAGGTGGAAACGGTAGAGTCATCAGCAAACGGACACAAAAGGAACGATCGAGCGTAATTCTGCGTGGCGACTTATCGCGTCGGTTGACTATTCAGAATGGAAATTCCTGGAAATCGCCTCTAGGTGTCAAGTGAGTGGGCTGCGCACCAGCATTTACGTGCACCGATCATCTCTGGGGGAAAACGTTGGCACGCGAACAATTTAACAGAGGAGCATGCAAGGTATAGCAAAACGCTCGCCAAATAACGCATTCTGCAATTCGGATACTCAACCATCGTACTATTACGAGTAGTACGACAATGGGACTATTATTAGTTCGACTGAGAGCAAATTTATGGATATAATAGCGTCTCCTTGAATCTGTAGTAGGGTGGTTTACCATTAAGGTAAACAAGAATTTCACTGACGCACCAAAACGTATTTATCAGACCATTCAAACAACACAGTATCTGCTACAAGAGCTGCTTTAAGTTATAGACTCTGTTATACAACGGAATGCTTACTTCACCCATCCCGAAAATTTACTTTAAGCGATGGTCATTGATGATAGAAGCTACATTCGAGAGCTTGGGCACAGACAAATATCGATGGCAAGGTAAGCAACTTCTGAAGATGATAATATTACACCTTTTATGCCACCAAACCTAAACTTTAAAGCTACAGACTACACCGAAATTATACAATGGGACACTTTTAATCTGACTAAACCTCCTTTGTTACGAGCACTGACTAATGACGAAGTAAAACAGTATGTAAACAGAGACTTTAAGACTGTTATGGATTTAGAAATAATTCCATGTCATGCGCAAGCTGTCGAAAGGTGCGTTAAACCTGTGACAGTAGCTTCCAGTGAAGTATGTGGGCACAGTAATAGAGATGGTTTCATCTTGAGTTAGATTATTGTCAAGATCAGCCATGCCTATCTTTTCGCACAAATCTGAATATGAATTCGTAGTTATGGACATAAATGAATAACGTTTTAAACCACGGAGAAAACGTACAGAGAAAAACAATGTAAATTTTTACATGTTTTAAACTTGTAAATATTGTAAATAACACACCCTAATCATCGAATGGTAGGTTGGTAAGGATGTGGGTGGAAATTGTCCAGCCACCTCCCCGTAATGAGTTCTGGGTCGTTTTGTAAAGCAAAATGAGCGAAGAACTGCACACACAATGTAATTTGAAAAATTCCGCCAAATTTATGATTGGAACCTTATTTCATTCAGCTGCGCGGCCAAAGAGGATTAAAATAATAGTGAAACTGAAGCAGGCTTATGCTCTCATTAAAATACAACCCTTTTATCTTATTTTAAAATCATAAAGAAAGTTCGCGCGAAAGAACACGACAGTAACTTAGGCCAATGCAGCATTAGTCACTTTTTAATGCGGCTGCGCGACCAGTTACTATTAAAATATGAGGATTATTTTACTGTCCTTTTTTCTAGGCACCTTTAGGTACATGAATGTAACTATGGCGTCTCAACTGTATTTGTTATATAATCGTCATAAAATGTAAAACTTTGAAATTTTACTAAAATCGCAAATTAATCACGTATTCCATAACGATGCGTGAACAAAATATATGATATAAATATAATTTATATAATTTTAAGACATTTTTAAATACTTTTAAAATCGTTTACGCGATATAGGACTGTAGTCATACCACCCTTACATACTTGCAAAAAATATTGAAAGTTTATGGTTTTTAACGATTTTTATCGAACTTAAACGGCAATGCGCGACCGGATGATATATAAATGAAAAAAATAATATTATTTTTTCTTGTCTGTATCAATGGCAACTTTTGCGCGCTATAGAATTCCGAAATAAAATAATTTATTTTTTTCGAACCACCCTAATCCGTAGGCTGCCATTTTTGATTCCGTGGCGGATTAAGCTTTCTAACAGACCAAAGGGAACAGCGTTTTTATTCATTGCCAGCAGCAAGTTGAGGTATGATAACATGTTTTCACATGTATGCTAATGCGTTAGTCATAGGATCTCATAGCAAAATGACACTTAACGCACACGCTTAGACACTTTAAAGATACTATACATTTATCCTGCAAAGCGAAGGATCCGAGTATAAATGATTCCCTATCCATTCTGGAAAGAATACGATCCAGCGGTCAATAATTAAGTTTGAAGTTTATACATCTTCGAATACGTAATAATTTACTAAATATTAAATACTCCAGTGTTCCACTGAGTAAGGATTACAAAGGAATTTAAGCACCATTTTTTATCACATCGAAGAGAAAATGGTGAGACAGATAAAGGAGTAAAGGGCATTATTTCAATGGAACCTATGACGACAAAAATTGACAGGGTAGTTTAAATAAATGGAACGAATGCTAGCACTTTGCTAGTTGGTAAATAATATGAAACACAATGTGAATAGGGAAGTAAAGGAGCGGAATGTAACAGGAAACCTCTCCCCACCGAAATGAATTGAAGTAAAGCTTGGGTATGACTGGAAAAGCATGTTGACTGTAAGCCGAGAATATCGAGTACCACAGAAAGCTTCAAGGAAATAATAAATGAAATTCAGCGAGGAAGAAAGGAGTAGTGTAATAAGATGGACCGGACATGTATGAAATAGATACGCCTCTGTGAGATAATGGATGAAAATTGAAACGCCAAGAAGAAATGCCACATGAGAGAAGCGCAAATGGAGTCAGACGTGAGAAAGTCACGACTGAGTAACACAACAAACATTATGAAGGTGAGGAACTGGAGACCAATTACTTAGCAATACACAAATGAAACAAACATGAGAGATATACCTGTATAGAGCAACATGTGAGATTAATGAGAGTGAGTTATTTTTGTTATTTCACTAATGATTATGCTCTCTAACTGCGCCTATTATGAAACGATACGATGTGTTGAGCATGCATAAAGGTACATGTATTCGTAAGTTATGACATATAATATTTGGCGCCTATAGTTACACTTCATTAATGCTAAGGCTTGATCGGAATCATAGGTTAAAGAAGACAATAAATGGAACCATACGGTACGATAGCGTAGAAGAATACTGAAGCTGCTGAAATGTGCAGCTGGCCACTCCACGTGCACCAGTTATGCAGTAAATATATTAAAAGCAGAGGTATAAGTGGAAGAATCGCGGCGGGATAATGACTATTTAGGCATACACATGATAATGTAAAATAGATTATAAAAATAATAGTTTACATAAAGTCAATGGATAACTTTCGGTTGGTACCCATATTGGGTGAATTATTTATCACAAAAAATAGGCTTCACTTCCGCAGACCTAGACGTCGTCAAATATCGTCTTAAATCTAAGGTTTTAAGTAATGATCGACATTATGAGAGATGAACGAAGGAAATACATGGGAAAAATGTATCCAAAAAGGTCGAGTCGGCACGTTTTGCTCGACGGAGAAAGCTCGTCATCCGAAAGTAACAAAAGTTCTGAACAGGGAGAGAGAGAGAGGCATTATAGCCAGCATGAATGGTCGGGCAAGGGGCAGGTGAAGGGCATAGCAGGCTGGATGTAACTACTGAAAGGGAAAGAGAAAGTTGAGTGGTTGGCGTCTGACGTCGCCGTCCTTATCCCGGTGTCCCCTAGGCGCAGAGGGGTCAACCTGAAAGCCGGATCGTGCTATGGTCCATGGATGTAGGAAAGGGACTAACGGAAGGAGTGGGGAACAAGAACAAGGGACGAGAATAGAGCCTATAGCATCCGATGGGCAGAGAGCGCATATAGAAAAAAACATCCCCAGCCGAATTCCGCAAAAATATTCATGTGCAAAAGTTTTAGGTGGAGGGAAACGTGGACATAAACTTATGCCAAATACTGTCCGAAGACAGAGTGAAGAGAATGCTTCTAATATGAATCATTGCGCGGTGGATTGGTCTCGCGCTATATTCCACAGCGAGCAGCGAGAGTGAGAATTGGCCGTACTCGCATCGCCATTACTTTCCTATTCTTGACTTCCTCAGAGAAACCACCCCTTCACCACTCTCTCTAGCTACATTACTTTTAAAAGTTGCCAAGCTTATTATTCTGATAAACTGTCTTCATTATTATTAGAGTTAATCTACCGATTAACGTATGGTTTGATGGAAAAAGGAACCCTGGACTAATATTTTACGGCCGAAGACACCTATCTTCTTCCATGATTTCATTCTCCAGCTTGGCATACTACCTCCCTCTCACCATCGATGAAGTCGATTCACTTTCTTCCCCTCCCACGCTTACCCAACATTCTCCCCTCTCTCACGGCCTTCAGTGTCCATTCCCTACGATTACATAATCTAACCACCTACTCTGCCTTCTCCTAAACTCTTCCAACAGTTTCCTCTCCTCACTCACAATACCAAGCACTCCATCGGACACTCTGCTCCGACGTCCTTCCCGTCAATCGCACGTTCTCCATTTTCCCCCACACCCACATCTCAAACGTTTGAAGCATATTCTAATCCTCTTTCCTCTAAATCCACGGGCCGCACAATAGAACGCCACACTACATAAAAACGGTACGATATTCTTTCCATTATATTCTTACAAAATTTTGTGTTTGTGTATAATAATACAACATAATTAAATATTTTCAGAAAATTATAGAACTATATCAGTTTCTAAGCTATAAATTAGGATGGCAATTGGAATAACTTCTTACGCAACATAGTCTGTGGATGATTTCGATTGGAGTCGCCCAGTTTGAAAGGGGTTACGACGTCATCAATACGTTTTTAAGACCAGACCTAAGGAAGTTAGTACGGTGTTTCTTTTTAAAAATTGGGCATATTGTCATTTTATCCCCAAATGAAATTGTACTTGGCATAATTTTTATGATAATGAGATTAAATGTATGGCCTTGTGAGTTTTAGTTGGAAGTTTAAATGCAATGCAAAGCCGAATACTAATTCTAGCTCCAAAGGAATTCTCACTTAGTAAAGAACTAAGTAAAACTTCTTAACTCCCGAGTTTAACTTTAATTAAGATTTATGAATTTTATTGGTAGGTTTCCGACGACATAGAAAGATTAGGTTTAACGTGAATGAAGGGCTTGATACTCTTTTACGAATTTTATTAGATGGCACGCGCTGTGAAGCTCGTGGTGTTGCCTCCATTGAAGTTGATTTTAAACTAAAACACAAACTATAAAAGAGGCTTAAGTGCTTTAAGTTTACCTATTACATTAAGGCCTGACTTTATAACATCTATTTAAATATTTTCTTGGTTAAAACACCAAAGATAATTACATTCTCACATTGATAACGCTTACGCCAACTAGCCAACAGGTTGACATCGTGTACAAAGCCTTCAGTTTCAGCTTTATGAAAGAACACAATTTTCCTGACATTTTCATGATGAACCATCAATTTATTCATTATTACTGATCATTGATGCAAAAATATCTTTGAATATTAAAGAGCAAAATATACACTACCTATTCCTGGATTCTTTTAGAAACAGCGATATCTGGCGATAATAGAGAGTTTTTGAAAGATAACAGGCAAATTGTGTTTGTGATATTCCCCAACTAAGTCCAGATAACTGCGTTTTCAGGGATTAAATATAGGTATCGATCGTCTTCTTTCTCGGATAAACTTACAAGTTCCATTTTTCCAAACGTATGGCCCCTCCACCCTCGGGCTGCATTGCATTGCACGACTACGTCTCCACTTCCTTTCCTCCGGCCAAAACGAGAAAGTTTGTCAATATTCGACTTGCATCGCGTCTCTAATTCTTCTAAGATATTTTCTACGTTTGTATTTTCCGTACAGGCCGATATGCCGTACGTAATACCTCCTCCTCTCCCCCCTCCTCTCAACCAGCTCGACCTAATTCCATACAGATTCGGATGCCTCTGCGCCGCATATATAAATTCTCCCTTCTTTAGCTCTCATAATGCTCTTTTCACTACCACTGACGGTGTTAAATGAATTATATCGACCCAAAAACCTAACGTAGTGCCATTCGACGACGATATTGAAGATGCCGCTAGCGTTTCCTTGAGAATCTGTCATATGGTGTCTCGCTTCGAAAAATAGACGGAGGGAGTAGACAGTATGGACGCGATGCGGTTAACAATATTGTTATCAAAATTTTAAAATATTCCCTACACTAAAGTTCAGCCAATTGAAATCTCACTTGAGAGGAAATAAGATTTAGTTTTTGAAAACAAATGTGCTGCAGCCTGAAAAAAACTTAATACACAAAAATATTTAAGTTTAATGTGCATGCACTGCTTGAAAATTAACTATTCATTTCTATAAATAAAATATTATGAAGATAACAAACATTCTGATGAACAGTTTTTTCCCTCCCATCTATCATGCACAAATATTCATTTACGTTTCTCGTGCATCGCACAAAATTCATCGGTGACAAAACTTAGCGTAGAGTTTTGCTACATCACCAAAAACCGTACGAGTAATTTACTATCCCAGTTAAACTGATTTAGCTGGTATTACCATCAATCAAAAACGTTCCAATTGCATCTGTCGATAGTTCTGAATTGTCACCAAAATGTTTGAGTATCATTTATTCTGTCTGCATCCCTCTTCATATTAAATTACAAAGATCTACAAAAAGTAATTGTTTGAGGGTTTTCTGGGTTCAAAGCATACCACTGAGGAATTCATCCGCTTGCTATAGAAGCTGTTTAAAAATACATGCATAAAAATCACAATGCATATCTGCGGAAAGAACTGAGTAACGTTTAAAACGTTTCTTTCATAAATCCGGTCTCGACATTAAGTTACATTCATATTTCTCTCAAAAGTAGGAACCATTTAACATAAAAAACAAAATCATTTCACCCTCCGTAATCTCCTCACTCTCTGGCTCGGTCATGCAGTCAAATAAAAGCAGTTAGGAAGCACCTGGGAATCGCAGCTAGGTATCTTTCTTGGTACACCAAAATGTAGGTCACCGCATTACAAGGGAAGGTTTTGAGAAATGGGAACAAAAGATGACTTTAGAGCTATGGATTTTGCCTCGATGATTTTTAAACCGTAATTTAAAAAAATACTTAAGAGGACATCTGGATGCGTAAAAAAGTAACACTTGCCTCATTATTCCAAGCACACATGGAATTAAAATGAAGCACTGCAGAAGATAAAGAATCAAACGGCTTGAAGTGTTGCCTTACTTTTGTGATTTCAGGACAAAGATTATTTATTTTTGCCTAGTCTCAAATAACCATTGTTAGGTAACTCTAGATGTGCTCAGACCTTATCAAGTTCATACGAAAAATGACACTAAATAATTATAAGCCAGCAAAATCTCAAAAAGATGAATTTTGCGCGGAGTTTTTGTGGGAAGTGCAACTCACTGACAATTAAATATAAAAGTATTTTATATTATATAAATGTGAGGATACAGGAGTATACGAGATATATAGGAGTCTCGAGTGACACTGAACAAGCACACTAATTATCACGCTTTTTTACTGCAGTACTTTAATTTACCAACAACCCGAAAACACACCCACTAGTTTTAAAGTAGCCTTTAAATCGGGCGTTAAAAACAACAGCATTGGATATTCACAAACGACCGTGTGCTGAGTGTCCACCCAGGCGGGACTCAAACCCACGGCCCCAGGGTTACGGGCGGGGACTCAACCTAACCACCTACACCAGAGCTGCTTTGCTAGAACATTTGATTTGGTAATAGAAGCGGTCCTAGTTTGATACTTCCCCGAAGCATGTCCTAGTAGCTGACGACCATTTACGTTCACTTTCACATGTAACAATTCAATCTCCTAATTTTTAGCGAATTTTACACTGTTTTCGATATTTTAGCCACCCCCCGGACGCTTCGAGTTAGTATTAAATCAATGACCGTGGTAATACTTTAAGAAAGTGTTCAACCATCCAAGGAAACGTCTTCGGTGTCATGCACTAGCTTGCGTACAGGGTTAAGCACATGATCTAGCATCGTGTGATACCAGATTTACATTTGTTTACTGTACAATATTGACCACGTGGAGAGGGCTTTAGTCTTGAAAGAGAGAAGCGAAGTTAAAAAAAAATGGCTGGGCAGCTATGGGTGAAATCCATGGTCCGGCGTAGCATGAATGTGCAAATGTTCTCGAGGAAATATTGATTTTCCTGGACTGGGAATCGAAACCAGACCACCTCAAATCCTCACCGAGTGCAGCAACCTATTAAGGTGCCCAGGAATCCTCTTTAAAAGAAAATCACAGGAAGGGATCGTGGGCTGTGGCTCCATTTGCTCGAATGCAAGAACGTCGCAACATTGTATGCTCACTACACTCTGTAGTTCTTTTAAAGTCTCAATTAAATTCACAGTGGCAGAGGACGCCTGGGTAGCTTAATCGGTTATAGCACACGTGCCTGATTCAGGGGCCTTATTCTGTAACTTGGAGCTCCGGAGCTAGGAGCTTCAGTTCCCACCCAGAATTAGCTCCTACTCGTATTCTGTAATTCACTGGAGCTAACTCTAGCTCCGAATCGGGGTGGAGAAAAGTCAGTAGAGGTAGGAGCCTAATGAAGCTCCTGTTCTCGGGAGCTTTCCAATACATAATACGATTGGGAGCTAGGAGCTTACCTAAGCTCTTTTCGCCAGTTAGCTAGGGAGCTTCGAGTTACAGAATTAGGCCCCAAGAGTATCTGGGTTCGAATGCCAATGCAGGCCAATGTGTTTTAAATATTACACATTCGTGCATATTTTTAGCTGGTAAATCCCGCGAAATTCACTTTCGCAGCTACTTAAGTAGCCTCGCAGAATCCTTGAATTCATAATTTGGAGATGGTAAACGTTTAGGATGGCTACCTGTATCAAATCAACAACACCTCTACGTACTTATAAGAAGCGCCGCTCCACCTTAAGACAACAATGGGAGGACGGTGGCGCAGCACGGTGATAACCCCCTCCCCACCCACTCCCCGCCCCAACATGCACTTCAGGTCGCAAAAAAACCACCTCGAAGCCCGCCGGCCGGCAGCGACAACGACGTAACTGCCGCAACAGCGTTTCTCTCAAACCCTCCACCCTATCCCCTGGCTCCGAGTTTACAAGCCACCCGCCACCCCGACCCTCTATTGCTACCCCTTCCCCACATTTCACCGCTCTCTTCCCGCCGACCTCCACAACCTTCCGCCATCTCTCCACCCCCCCATCCACCCCATCATGGGCTCCTCCCGCATCCCATCCCCCCTTAACTCCTCATTCCACGTCGTACATTCGAGGAAAACGTTTTATCCACCATCCACCTCCCTCCAGCTCCTTAATGAGGAAAGTGGGCCAAGAACCTTTCTATTTTTCGTGAGGCGAAGAGTGCTACTCCCCTCTTCTTGGATCCTATCTTCGAAGAAAAAGACTCAAAATACACAGCAGCCATTGGTCCCACAACGAAGATTGTTGTCTTGCATTTAATATTAAATTCGTGGCGGCTACAACGGAAGGTGCGCAAAAATGAGGACAGAGTTCCTAAGGGTAGACAAGTTTTACTTTAACTTAGTAGAAATTCCGTATTTAGTTCCGTGACTGAAGACAAAACTTAATAGAGATTCATCTATAAAGGAAAAGATATATTGTTTTAAAACTTTCCGGATTATAGCAAACCATCTTGTAATTGGTTTTGCAGAACCAATAAAATGGCCGATACTTGTTTTCTCGCAAAGAAAAATACTGTGGAATAAGTGCCTAAAGTTGAAAATTACTTTACATTTCCATCAGTTTTAAACTATTCCTGGAGGTGACCACTGCAGATGGCTGAAGATCCTTTGGGTGAATAACCTTTAAAACCTCATTCTTGGGCCCAAATTATCGCGGGTAGTATATAAATGTTCAGTGGTATCAGTACACTTAATAAATGAATGTAATTTAAAACAAAAAAGTCTAATCCACAGATCAGCAATAAACCCTACATTTTCATACCGGAGTTCGCTGCATTATTCATAAGCTTACACCAAAAAGGAACTAATGACACGATTGACCGAATTTGTTACACACCAATCCTGCTAACGCGAAAACAATTCTAGAATGGTTTCTTAGTTCAATTCTATTTAATTCTAGAGAAACAATCTCACTACCATGGTGAAGCTAGGATTAATGTACATTGTACACGGCATGTGTACATGCCGGAGTTATTCCTTAGCACAAATTTGAAAAAAAAATCCAACATTCCACTTCAAAGGCACAGTTATTTCCTTTTTTGCGTTTTAGACACTTCAACTATTTATACAATAAACTATGTACTACAGAGTGTTTTGCAAGGGCGGAACGCAGTCGTTACTGTGTTATCACCATCTCTGTGGCGGTGAGGATTTTCTACTGAAAAGTAAAGCAGGAGGAGAGTGGAGGGGAAGGGATAGGGGGACTAGAAGGAAAGGAGTTGGTGCAGAGTCCCAGCCGATATCTCCCAACATCTTCCGTTGGCTTTAAGCCAACGAGGGGGTTGGTGGATGAGGAAACGTGGGGGGGAGGGGAGGAATGGTTGCAGACTCTGGGGAGGAGGCTGGGCAGCAACGATATCACACAGGTATATGAGCGGAGAGGGGTGGGAAAAGTGGGGGGGCGGAGAGAGTGGACGTACGTAAGAATTTACCGAGGAAGGGGTATTTGAGAGGCTCCAGGGAACAGGGGATGGGCGGGAAATAAGGGAGAAGGAGAGTCCCTGGCAATGGGAATGGCGACGAGAGGACTGCGCGTGAGGGGCGTGCAAAGGGACTGTTAGAAGGTAGGAGATATTGTAGCGGAATGCTAGGCGAACGTAAGCATTCAGATAAACAAAATAGCGCACGACTAGCTGGAAGAGGAAAGAAAGGCACTGGAGGAAATGAAAAGGGAATAAGAGTGGGTGAGGTGGTCGTAGTAGGTAGAGGCGATGGGATATTAATGACCGTGATATGGGGATAGGAATGTTAGCCAAGTGAGGAATAGGATGTGATAAGAACCCTAAATGGGTAGAATAGAGGTTGGAAGCATGCAGAACTCCCGAATAACAAGGGGTGGGAAATAAAATTTTTCAATGGGAAAATAATTAAAGAAAATGTCCTTCGATGCCTATCAATCACCGGGTGTATATCTTATCCGAATGAATAAATTTGTATGCTGCTGAAAGATTTTGATGCCCGAAAATTAATTATGCACGAAGTAAATCTATTTTTTGGCGTGTCTTAATTTATCTAACAGTTTTTGCAATATTTGTAAAAACGACGAAGAAAGCAAATAACCGAGTTTAAGGTTGTGAGACACCTTCATAAATACAATCATACACATGAAACATCGCCAAAAAACTCCCTTGGTGATCGAACCAAATTAATATAAGGGAGATCTAAACAAACAAAAACTCCTTTTCATTTTTAAAATATTCTAAACCCGCTTTTTTCATACAAAATGCATTAACGTGACGGAATATCAGTGACTCGAAGGGAGGACAGATCCCGGTAAAGTATTAGGCGAACTATGAGGGGGGGAGGGGGGTCTGGAAGGAACGACGGAGGGAGGAAGGGAGTGACTTGACGACACGAGGCCTGGAGATGGCATGGGTGGAAGTCGATGGCTTCTCAGGGATACGGAAGACGAAGCAGGGCCCGGAGAATATAATAGTAAGGAAACGTTTCAGAAGCCGAAGGATCCGGGGGGGGGGGGGGGGGGTAGGGGGGAGGGGTGAATGGAGGGGGTTGAACGAGGGTCCGTGTCCAAGCGGGGGAGGGGGAAAAAGACGTAGCTTATGTAATGGCCGTGAATGGGGAAATTTCTTTTCCGACGCTTGGGGTGACACCGAGGGAATGGCATGGTCTGGTGCCGAGAGGATAGGTTGGACTGGGAGGGTGAGGATGGGTGTAGGGGAATCGTTTCGCAGGGGGATTTTTTTTTGGAGAGAAAACGACGATGCGGGGGTGGAGAGAAGGGATATCAAAGGCGCCGCTAGTCTCTTTGGCGAGCAGATCGGGGTAGAAAGGACTGCAGACAGGGGAAGGCAGTAGTTCTCGTTAACGACGGCCCATCATTTCGGCTGCAAATTCGCCGACCCATAATTAATGATTCGCACTTGGCAGGGAAAAATGTGAGTTCAGCGAGTCTTCTCCCTACCATGACGTTCAGCATTTTTTAAAGAGCGGATCAAACTATACATGGGAGCTGAAAAAAATTATGATGGGTAAGGACCATGCTATTCAGCTGAAACGACTTGAAATCGAAATTCAGAGAAGCAAGAGCCAAAATATTTGGAATAATATATACAATAAATCAGAGCAAGAAAATAGTTGGGTCACTTGTTTAAGCGTGGAAAATATGACATGGCAAATATGACACCTTGATAATGGCAATGTTTGCCGAAACCTAGGTCGGTTGAATAAAAAAAAAATTGGTGTGGAAATATTTACAAAGTGTTTTCTGTTACAATGCAATCTGTGACAATTTTCCACAAACTTTCGCCTGATACTTTAAAATCTGTATGACATGGGACGTCGGTTTGGAATATCTAGTTGGGGTGGTTAATCTACTTGATTTCGGAACGAGAAACAAAATCCTGACTTGGAAACTCTATATTATTTCCAGCGATGCAAAATTAAAACTCTTGGAAATATACCATTGCCATTACGACTGATGAGATTCAGGTTCAAAAAGAGATAAACCCACCATGGGAAAGCTTTCCTCAGGAATCTCAATTTTAGCGAGCCTTGAATATACCTACCTATAACTTTTGAGGATACCGTCAACTAGCCGCAGCATTACCTCACCTTCAAGATATTGCGCCGAGTGCTTTAGCCAGTCATGCCACCGATACGCCTCGGTTCGAGTCAACATCAAAGCGATTGATTTTTCCTCTGTGGAATCATCGCACTTGGAACTATAACCTGTATTATCCTATAAACAAATGGTGGCCAATAATTACATAAGTAAATAGCGCTCAGTGGATAAAAATAACACGTAAATATTAGGGCAAACCTAAAAATGCCAAAGTAATTTGTTCCCAATACATGGTGCGGTGAAAAATCAGGAAAGTTTTCATTGCCGTACAAATGTAAACGGAAATATAGTCCAATAAATAATGCCCCACATATTATAATGAAGAAATTACTGGAAAAGGAGGAGATTTTGAACTATCTCAAATCGCAGAACCTATTGAAATAAACAGGTTACATGAAATACTCAAATAAAGTAACGAGTTTTTCCCATTTCGACATCTATTTTAACAGATTCTCTAATATTCAAAGCTTGATATAATAGACAAGGCCATATCAAGACTATCGAACAATATCCTTATAGCTCGTCATTCTTTGGATCCTGTAAAATATTTCTGATGGCATATTTTTCCGTTTATCATGCAAAGTTGAGTTACACTTGCGGTCTCTGAGGTCAGCCGAGAACAAAGGTGCAAACAATTTTTTGGCCTTGAATTAATCAAAACTTTAGTTTATGGCACATTTTTAGGTTATAGTACATTCCTTAAAAAAATTAATTAGGAACTCTTGTACAAAATATTCACATTAGATGTAGCAGCCTTGGAGCTTTTTTCCGTTACTTGTTGATGGTACATCGATGAAATATGTAGAAAATAAATACAACCATAAAAGAAATTCAGACCCTGCAGTAAACAATCGTCCATAAATAAGAGGTGGCCACATAACGTGATGTAAGAACGATAAGTATACATCCGTGACGGTAGCTACTATCGCAAATGTATCCGATAGCGCCATCTTTCCCGGACGAAGTTAAGATGGAGATAAAATAAACAGCATCGCGATGGAAATAATCTGACACAAATAATTTTCATCTCATACTCACGTGACAGAAAAAAGTTCCGTAGAAACGGCAGTGTCACCTGATTAATCCTAAAAATATCTGGATCTGGCACGACGTATATCGAGCGGAAACCAATGATTTTAACTGCAGTTCATGGTTGAATCATGTGATCAACTATTCCGTCTGATGCAGTGAAGTAGGTCTAGTAAAAATAAAGATGCCGTGAACAAGCTTTAAAAATCCTCTTAGCGTTCCAGCAGAGATTTGGGAAAAAATAAGTAATGTGAAGTCAATCGAATCAATTACACCGTTAATCTTCGCCCTGCAACTGAAGTTTTTACCCGCATTACAGGCTAGACTCCCGATCAATAAGTGCTTTATCAGCATTACTGCAAACGAAGCAGATGCCGTCCATAGTAACTCTAATGGAGCTTCTTTCGGGGATCGGGTTGATGTAATTTATTGAGTACTGATTTCCCGTCCCGAGGGTTTGGGTCCTAATCGGAGTAGGGTGATATATCATTCTGAGATATTTTGATCCCTGCTTGAATGATGTGTGGAGAGCAATGGGTTCATGAGAGCAATGCCAGCCTCGGTGGCGGCGGGGTAACTTCCGCACCTGCCAACCCGAAGGTCGCGGGTTCGAGTCCCGCCTGGGGAGGATTTTTCACCTCCCAGGGCATGGTTGTATGTGCTGTGTTATATTTAAGAGTTAATTAGTAGTTCAGAATAAAAGGGATAATTATTATTAGTAATGAACAAATTTTCAGAAAAAGCGATAAAAAATTCTTTTCATTATTTAATGGGTGGCAAATCTTTTTTCTTGAAAGAAACTAAATATATTTAAAAAGTAAAAACAAATTGATGATTTTGAACCGGTACATAAACCACAGGAATAGGGAAGTATGGGAAATGACGTAACTGATCACAGCGGTCGAGCAAGTGCCTTGGTATAGTTGCTCGTTGCTCTCTGGGCCATTGCTTCATACGTAAAACTTCTACTACCAACGCACGATCTACAGCTTCAACAATTTTGCTGGTTATACATGGACATATAGACTTAATAATTACACAACGAATTTTATTTCAATACTCCACATTCAAGTGTAGCACATTTTCCCCGGATAGGACGTTTAAGTGTTGGCCCCTATGTCCTCCTCGTTTATGGTCCTATCCGACCTCGACTTTCTCTCCACTCTTCCCCAAGTTGTACGCTACGAAAACGTGGAATGTAAGGAAAGAAGATAAATATTGGCTGCAGGCGTAAGAGATGTGGGGGTGGAGGAGAACGGAGAAGGTACGATGGACCAAAAGGCAGACGAATGACAAAGTGTTTTACATGGTAGGTAAGGGAGGATAATTATCGAGGAAATTAGGAGAGGGCAGAGTAGGTGGTTGGAACAGGTAATGAGAGGCGAGGATAAGCTGAAGGGCGTGACAGAGGGGAGGATATTGAGTAAGCGGGGGAGGGGCAGAAGGACAATAGGCTTTATGGATGAGAGCAAGAAAGGCCAAATGTTTGCTGAGTCGAAGAACTGAAGTGTATGGTGACAGGAACCTCCTGCCTTAAAAGATTAGTATAGGTATTCCTACAGCCATAGATTACTGGTAGATCGCTTCTAATGAATTATAAATAAATAACCAACCTCATCAACGGCGCAAGTGACCTCAGTTACCGGTCCTCTCCCCAAATTAGCAACCAACCAACTGAAGACATTCTCTTACTTCTCAGTGATCTTGCTCCAAGTCATTTTTTCCCGACGTGCCGCCTACGTGAAACACCGAATTAGACGCACTTTACCCTTCGACAAATCCCTTTACCACAAGCCACCAAGAACCTTATCCCATTCACCGGAGAAGTTTCCATGGGAACGGTGGCGATGCGTCACTCCTCCCCCCCCCCCCAAACTCTCAACACCATAACACCCTCCTCCACACACCCCTTCAAAGGAGCGGTGGCGCGTGCACCATCCTTCCCCAAGGGAGGATAGATTTATAAAAAAAACCCTGTTCACGACACCGGAAACAGTTTTCGACCAGGAAGGGGTTTGCGGCGTCGGATCTCGTCGTATGCCACGCCTGTTCCATATCCACACTGATCGATACATGCCGGCCCCGAGGCATAAGAGGCGGGAGACGAATGCAGAGTCGGTCGGCGGCGAGGAATGCACGGACAGGTGGATGGGAAAGAGGTGGGAAGTGGGATTTGAAAGAAAAAAAATCTGGAAACGAAAAAAAAAATCTTGGGTCGAGAATGGGGAGAAGGCTTACGGCGCGGCGTTAGAGAGTGGAGGAGCGGGGAGTGGATGCGGGTCATCATTAAAGAGTAGGCGTAGAGCGCGGCGTCGCAGTGGATTGAACAGCGCAATGCTAAGGGTGGGATTACGGTCGACGTTTCCTGACGTGACGGAGACGGACGGTGGCGTCGCGGAGCCTGGTGATAGTAAGTGGTGGAACGTTATACGATGGTCGGACGTTTTTAGGCGCCATCAACCTTGTCAATGTCTAACTTTTCCGGCAGCTTCACAGGAGAGCTTTATTTAAATATTTACTAAATTTTATTTCCTGATTGTCCATCTTACATCTTAACTTTAAAATCATACGTAATTAACCTTGATGAAGAAAAAATTGTCAGTGCTGTTTGCGGATTATTTATATGAAAATAAAGTCACTTAGCAACCGTTTACAACTCCGTCTGCAAACACGGCAAACACTTGGCGTTGATACATCCCCGCCCATCGCAATACACTTCTCCTTGACGGGATGACGATGAAAAACAGAACGTTAAATCTTTGCTCATGCAGAGGATAGCGTTACATAGTCAAAGTTGGTAATACACGGTTGATAAAGGTGCCACACAAGGGTTTGAACACACGTATTTACGCCACAGGGACCCAAAACGCGTCGTGTCTTTGACGTAATTAAATGTGTTGGAACGCAAATGTTTGTTTTGTTTACGTTACACATTTTCCACCAGGCACGACCAAGTCAAATACTATTTATTTATGTCTTAACCTTCATGCAAACTTTCAGGCCACGGAGGACGGCAGATAAGAAAGAGGGCTTGCCAAATAGAGAGGACTAGTGGGGAATATTTAACGGGAAAAATAAAATAAGGCCGAGGACGGACACAGGCAAGGGAGTTGATTGTTTGGTTAGACTTTCGGCCCCTGAGACTCATGATCACCTGCGAAAATAAAAACCAGGATCACAGAGGTTGAGGGGTCACATGCGTCAAAAAGGATGGCAGAGAAGCAGAAAAATACACATTTGGAATGTTTTCCATAGTTTTGACGATGTGTTACAAAGATGATCCACTTATTCTGCCGAGGGATAAAGTTATTGCAAGTGAATTTCTCAGCGTGGTCCGGCCTAGAAACCCAATGCGGGATATAAATGCTCCCTTTCGGTCAGTATTAAACGCCCTTTACTTTCCTATTTCCAGTCATTTGAGCCTCGCACGCAATCTTTGCACTTCGAGTATCTCGAACCTT
The DNA here is from genome assembly GCA_963573305.1 of Pyrrhosoma nymphula. Taxonomy (NCBI): domain Eukaryota; kingdom Metazoa; phylum Arthropoda; class Insecta; order Odonata; family Coenagrionidae; genus Pyrrhosoma; species Pyrrhosoma nymphula. Next base: position 72,159,262 of record OY754327.1, on the reverse strand, counting down.
GAGGTTCTCCAAAAGAGACTGTTGATCGTGAATCAGTGCATCCCAGTTTCCATCGATGGACAGTTTGCCGCGGTGTAGAGCACTCTGCATATTTATGAAGGCCCATGTCCCCCTTCTGCATCGACCCATATCCTGCCTCCAGTTTCCCCTCCTCCCAGCCTATGACCCCGTGATTCACATCAAAGGACTCTCGACGACCAATACCAGCTCCCCTCGTAATGACTGGGATTTCCACGTCGATGCTTCATGCTGGACTCCCCATACCTCACTCATTTCTCATTCACCCTGACATAACTCGTCTAACATACCTCCTTTCTCTTATGAGCCTTTGTGAATAGGTATTGACCCTAAAGGCCCTACAATCTACATACACTGAGGGCGATCGTGAGACAAGCCTGACAAAATATCTTACCTCCAATTTCACAGGTAAATCACAACGTGCGTGGCACCGCATCGATCAACCTGCGTGTGTGATGTTTGGCCATTGCGAAGGGTCGCCTAAGCAGCTACAGGTCTCAATAGCTGACAATCCTGAATTCACATGTTAGTCTCGTTATACGGATGACCTTGTTCTGCTACTGCCATTACAGGTTCAAGTTATCTCTTACCACTCCATATCCTAATCATCTCAAGCTAGAAGGCGATGAACTCATTTTTACCTGCTTCAATCAGCATTTGTCTTTTGCTCATTTTCTTCTCATCTTCCTGTGACTATCTTAAAAATAAATAAAATTTGAGCGATTACCTTTCACTTTGCCGAGTATATATCACGTTAGCTCTAATTGGTTACAGAAGATTCATTCCAATTACTAAAATTTGTACATAACATTCATCTGCGGGGTAAACATGTCTGAGGAAGTGTTGACGTTATGTGTGGTCGACAACGGATCGTCACACATGTTTTTCGATCCATCTCTTCGTCTACAGAGCCTTAATTCAACAATTTTTTATGCCGCTAAGCAACGGAGAAAATTTTTATCAGAGGGTATTCTGGAAATTTTACCCACACCGCCACATCCGCATCAAGCCTGAAGTTGAATTATACATCCGCAGCATGACAAATGTGACAGCGGAGGATATAAAAAATTGATTAGCTCAGCTACTTCTGAGGAGTTAATTTCCGGCCTAACAGCATCGCGAACAAGTGGACGAAAAGCACTGCGCCAAACGTCCACCACAGGGATTAGAGTTAGGCGATGCATGATATAAATATGTATTCTTTTATTAAGTTTGAAAACGTGAAATGTTTTGTGAGTTTAAGAGAATATTTTCAAATATTGTCATCTTTCTTCTCCTTTTAGCAGATACCAATGTTGCATTTATTCTAAAAATATTGATTTATCCATAGCCGCAACTTGATTAATAATTTTTATTGGATATTTTAACTTCTTATTTGCTATGAGTCTACAACGATACTATAGAACTAATTATAACAATTTCGCATTTATTCTCATTTAAAACTTACTAATTTAACTATCGGAGCTTACATTACGTAGTAAAATATTGTATGATATATTTTGAATTCTACCTAATTTGTATACGAAGAATTATAATCAACTATTATAACATAATTACTAAAAATAATCACAGCATCAGTTTTGAATTTCCAGAGTTACACCATTTAAGTTTTGCAAATGTGATACTGCACACTATGAGGGATAACCGGAGAGTAAATATACAAAGAACGTAGGATATTTCTAACACACTTTATCATCACGTATGTTTACAGGGGCTATAGAATGGATTGATGATTACTTTATCACATAATAACCTTGTATATTAATACACTTAGTGAGCCTTGGAACGAGCTTTTTAATCCCACTTTTTAGAAGTTTTTCGCCGGCGCGGCAGCCTCTCGAATTTTCTTGTGATCCTCAGCCACCATTTTGGCACCCAGCGTGCACACCGATTCCAAAAGGCATATCTTGCTGTCATCGTATAATGAAGATTTCTTCTTGACACTTGTGGGGATTGCTCATGAAGTTCATCAATGGTTTAACGTCTGTCTTCTCGAATCTTTTCTTCAATATTGTGGGGAATTTCTTCACTGATGACAGATGGCCTTCCACTCCGCTTATCGTGTGCATCATATCTTTCTCACTGAATTTCATAACCATTTTTTCCCGTTTTGCCTTTTTCTTGCACATTACTGTAGTCAGAAACGAGTTTTCAATGAATTTCAGCACCGATATCTCCTTTCACGAGCAGAAAAGGAATCAAAGCTCGAACATCGAATTTGACGGGATTTGGGATGGACTCGGCCATTTTAAACTTACAATGAGAGAACAACGTTGTCACAAGAGAGGTATAGTAATTATTGTTTCGTCATGGGTACTATAAGAGACACGACAGTACTACCAAGCGTAATAAAAATAGCTATCTTTGCCACTATATTAAACTTGCATATTTAATTTCTGAATAAAAAATAATGTGAAAAAAATCTTTTCTGGGATATCAATTTTGAGCGGCATTAAAAAATGTACACGAAAATTGTTCTAGCAATTGTCGGAGACCTCTTTTTAATTCAGAGTATTTTGGTTCTGGCGCGATCACAGGTGTACAAATAAAAGCCGGTTTTAATATAATTCATGCCACGTTTCTTGGAGATCTGAAGTTTTAACAATATTTTAATTAATCTCCGAGTCAATGCACTCAAATGGTCACTTCTTCACAAAATAACTGCACTTATGTTACCATATACGTAGTACCTAAATGGAATAGAATACACCGGCCAAAGTGGACTTTTACCGAACGTGTTCCTTACTTGGTAAATCCCTGGCGTCCCCATTTCTCAACGTATTGCCACAACACCGTGAGCGGCCAACTCAGAATTAAGTTTGAAATTTTCCTTTTGCTGAATGGAAGGGGTTGCTCGTCTCAAAGTAATGGGATTCACCTCATGACATCCTTATTTCGGACGCTCTTCTGCCCACTAGTTTAATAAGTCACTCAAGGAAACTTCGCATTGTTCGAGGAAAACCCTATTCTGCCTTGAAATTTCATCATTCAAAGGCTTAATTATGTTTTGGAAACCTTTCATTCATTCAAATCGACCTCAGTGGTGGTGCGAAGAGTCATCGCTTACTAAAACGAATTCTAATCCGCATAGGTGGATTTTTTCCGTCCAGGGCATGGTTGTGCGAGCCTATCTAAACATATCATTGGCCTTAATGGGGGAAAGGAGTTGTCAATAAATAAATTATATCAGGTCGTTGCTCATTTCGCTATACTACAGAACATTAACTTTCCATTCCATTCATACGAACATAAAAATAATACCAGGAAGACAGACGATTTTTGCTGAAGTACGCTAATAAAGAAAAGAAGCTCAATCTTTAATCAATTCTTCCATCCTCGATTATTACTTCGTCCATGTTCAATATTCACTGGTTCATATTACGAAGATTCACACATAATTTTCCGTGAAATTTCGATTTTGCAAGTCTTCCAGCATTAAATATGTAGTTCCTATCACTCTAAGATAAATGCCTTAATATTTAAAGTAAGCATCTTAAAACATTTCTACCCCTTTTTAATTTACAAAATATCCAGCCGTGACTGAACTCCCATATCTTTTTTTATAATTTGCGTTCTCATTGCGCGATTACTTACGCTGATACTTGCAATGTTTTTTATAACATAGAGAAATTCCACCCAGAAAAATCCTGAATGACAACTGTATAAATCTTCAAATCCTACAGGGCGAGGAAGGGTCTTCTGTTTACACTAAACGCTTCCGCTTATTGCTAAGGAGGATGATACCAAACAACATGTTAGCGTAGTAATTTTTACGTGCCGCCTGCGCCCATCGTTACGTTTACCGGGCTTAATATAAGCACAAGTACGCTGATCTGTTTCTATCTTCACTATTTAAACACCTCGAATGTAGATTTCTCATTAGTATTCCACTGTCTACTTCATTCCTAAATACGACTACGTAAAATTTGACGAAGAGAGGTTGAGGAAAAACAATAGACAATAATTCGTCACGTGAAAGGTATAGTGGAAAGATTCTATCATCGATGCACACTCTTTCTAATGTTCCCAGCTCTCTTGCTATGTTTTCATTTCAGTTTTCATGTTCATCAAGATGGATGGAGATGAAAATGGAAAAATAGGAACGAAAAATGAAAGCTTTCCTTTTGTTCCAGTGTGCTTCTCACTTAGCAACACAACAGCGCACTTGCTTTACATTCGTTTCAGATCATGCGCACTTCAAAACAGATCGGGAGCAGAATTGACATGTGCTAAACGATGAAAGGACTTCGATAATCGTATTCACGTTTGTTGCTGATGTTATTATTTTTATTAAAAACGTCAATTATGGATACTGTGAAGTTTTTAATTACTACGTGGAAAATATCATATCTTTTAAGCAGTTAGTTTGAGTGAATTTAAGAACTATTAACAAAATACATTAGATAGAGATTATTGCAAACCTGCAAACTGCTAGCTATCGGCAGGTTACAAAAGTTTAGTCTGCTCACAATGTACTTCTAATAAATGCATAAACATTTAGTAAATCGAAAGCTTCTACAACTCAAAGCATTTTCCGTACCAGGAGGCAATTCCGATTGCCGACTGTACGATGTATAAGAAAGATTAATGTCTGGAGAGAATGGTATATGCAGCACAAGTTAGATGCAATAAAATACCTTAAGCAAATAAACAGGACTTGAGTCAGGGACTTAATTGAAAATTTAGAAATGCCAGAATATAAAATTGCTCTAAAATTCAACAGTACGGCTGCATTAAAATATCGAAAGAGGAATTCAACCCTGAAGATATATTATAAGAATATTAAGTTTTGACATATAATTTTTCAAAAATATGCTCGGGCAGTGGATATTTTCTATCCCTGTCAGATAGAAAGTATATGAGACTCAAGTGTATACTAATTTTGGTCTTTTCCAGGAAAATTCAATATCCGCTCCGAACCGAACGAGGGTAGGTACAACGGGAATTCCTGATCACAGTAACACTTCTAACAGGAGAGAGGATCTTATTACCGATGATTCAGACACTTGATTCCGAGATAAAGAGGGTGCATCGTGATTGGCCCAATGAAAGGCCTCCGCCCTCTATTTTTATAACAGCATCCAATTTTCTCGCGAGGATTTTGGTACCAAGCTCCATGGGGTAGAAGGAGCCCGGATTTTGAGTTTGGGCTGCGGGACTCGATACAGGGAGGATGAAAATTGAGGCGTGGGTGAGGAGTAGGTATCTGGAGGAAGAAAGGAAGGACGCATCGGGGGGGAGGGGCCGAGGGAAGATGGATTGAGATCGTGGCGAAGGGAGACGGTGGGGAAGGAAGAAGGATGATGCTCTGAATGCGGTTGGCGGGCGGGTTTTGCCTCTCGATAATTCGCAAGCCACGCGCAAAACAACAGGCGGGAACACACCGAGTAATGACCTTTAATTTCACTCGTATGAACAGATGCGAATGCATTGCCACGGCCACAAATCAGTACGTGAAACTCAGCCGGTTTCACGCCGTTTCCTAGCGCTGTAATGCTTTAAACCTTATTTAAAAAAATGTAAAGCAAGAAATGTTTTTGATGAAATCGTAAGATTTTTTAAAATGATTTTAATTCCGGAGTAATATTCGGTAATCCTCTAGTTTGGAGCACGATAGGTTCTTTACCAGGTACTTACCACGGCTGCCCTTCGCAAATTATATCTTTCGTCATAGTCTTCTCTTTTTTACACGCGCATTCAAAGCGTAGAACTGAAATTCAGTATCAACAAACACATTCCGAAAATACTATTTGTAGTGTGGGAAACTATCTTGAGGAAAGAAATTTTCTCAGAATTATATATTTTAACTCAAATAATTTAACTTAGGTCAGGGTTTAATTTTAAAAATAAAATAACACAGTAAATCTACAACTACATGTAGCACAACGAACCTCCAAGAGGCGTATATCTGTACTAGTAGGTCTTACACAGTAATTGAACATCGTCATAAATAATCGTTTGTTTTAATGGAGGCAGTCGTCAAATTAAATTACTGAGCAGTTCGCACAATTAACATTCGACATAGGGAGAAGAATTGACCGAGAACACAATGGCGGAGGAAATGAATGTTTCCCACGTCTACGAAATAATTGTGCGCATTTGGACTTTCTGCATTGTTCTCATATATTTGTCTTATTAATCCTCCACATCTATTATCCGTTGAAATTTACCACGACATGTCACGGAAAAATAAAAAACAAACTTTCCCGAAGGCATGACTCACACCTTAGCCCAACAAATTGTAAGGTTCATCATTTGCGTCATCTTTCCTCAAATATCCAATAGAGGGAAAATAAATACAGAACATTCAATAAAGAAGTCATTCAATGCCGGAAGAAGTACTGCATAGCATGAAAAATGTCCTGACAATACTGACGATGAATGCACATTCTCTCATCTCATCCTAGGTCTCTACGATACATTATGAAAAAGCGGCTAATAAAGACGAACAGAAAAAAAATCAAATTACCGCGTTTGACTACTCGAAGTAAATAAATAAAGATATAGTAATGACGCCTCTACAATATTTCAACCTCTTGGAGTTGAAAAATTGGAACCCGTTCGCAAAGGTCACGTGAATAGTTGTACGGAACTGATTGCCTCGAACGCCAGACGCCATTCAAACGGCTCTGTTCCCTTATAGGAAACTCATGTTAGGAAGTCGCACGTGTGGATATTGGGCAGGTGCTCCCATCTGATTTGGGCGGAGAAGTACACGGGGAGTGAAAGAGATGGCGTGGTTGGCGAATAAAAGGAGGGAGAAGGAAAGGTTGAGCGGCAGAGCAGACAGACCCTGGGGAAGGATCGCTACGGCCCCTCACCGCCCGCCCGCCGGCAGTATCGCCAAAACCTCAGCCAGTCCTTCGCTTCCGTCAAATCACACGCCCCCTTTCACCCCCTCTCTCGGCTCACCCTTCCATCCAAAGAACCCTAAACCTAAAAAAAAACTACCATCCCCTCACCTCCGCCTCCCCCCGCATCCTGCGTACCTCCTCTCTCGTCTCTGCGACCATCTACACACTCTTCTTCCCTGTTCAATATCCGAATCCCATAAACCAGGCCCAACTTTTCCTCTCTCTGCTTTCTGGCGAATAACTCAAGATACTTTTTCTGCAGTTTTATCAGGTTTTTACCTCCCCTCTTCCTCTGCAGGTACTTCCCTGCAGTTGTTTTTAAGTTAAGAACTTAAGTTAAATCTTTAATTTTTATCACAATAATTCATATCTTTCTCATTTGTAATGCATATATTGTATTTAATTATGTAGGCATGCGATAGTCAATTACTTTACGATATACATATTCATTCATTCATTTGTCGTACAATCCTAAGATTGGTTGACAGCTGCCCTCCATCATTCCATATGTACTGCTAGTTTCTTTACTCCAAGGTAGTTCTTCTTATCGATGTACTTTCCTCTGTACTTGGTCTATGCATTTATCACATGAGAATTTTTCCTCTATTCTTTCTTCAATTTTATTCTTCAAAATCCATTTAGCATCAGATTGTAAAAATGTTACCTGTTGTTTTTGTTTAGTAACCCATAATGTCCTTCCTCAATAATCTAATATGTGTATATTACAAACGCGAATCCATGATTTTCTGATTGCAAATATTTAATTTGACAAATAATAAGCTACTTGGACAACATTCCTTCTTATGTAAGCCTGCTAACCTTCTTTTCAATGTTTTCACAATAGAAAGGATCAGGGTAATATAGTGCCAACCATCATTTCTTGTCGTGTTTTTTAAAATATAACTGGAAACAAATTAATAATTAGATAACATTTTTCTCCAATCTACATTAAACCTCTACTTATGCCCAAATTTAAGAAAGTTTTGATGAAAATAGTTTCATAAATAGGATATCAGTATAAACCCAATCTATTTCAAAATTATGAAAATTTTGCTAGGAAGAACCTTTGCCTCATCAATTTATGGTCTGCATTTTCATGAAAGAATGTGTTGTTTCCCCTCATGACTTGGCTGCTTCGTATAAATCTCCACTGAAATTAGCCTTGAATTAGAATGGCTATAGGAAAACTGGCCAACACACTCAACCGGCAATTGGGAGATTCGGCTTCCAATCCCGTTCTAATAAGGTTATTCATTTCATGGCGAATTTCTATCCCTTTGGTGTAGAAAATCATGATAAGGAGTTAGGTGGATGAGGGAGCTAAAAAAAAGAGTCTGGATCCCGCCCCATACAGCAAGGAAATCTATCAATCTAATTATCCTTATCCTGACTCCTCTCCCCTATTCATATCTGTGTCCCAATCCCGAGACAACCTTTTTATACTTCCTTTCCTCCACTTTTCCTCCTTCTCCTACCGTTTCGCCCACAGCTTGCCATTTTGATCCGTTAAGGAAAGGACTATTTTATTCAGTCCGCACGCTCTCCCTCATCTCTCTCTCTCTTCCTCCACCCTTGAGGGAATCGATCATCCAGAAAGGGAGAGAGAGAACATTAGAATCATCGCTGCAAACCTCCGTGAATTGAATTTCCGAAGTCTCCCGTAAATTTGCGGCTGGCTAAGGAGACGCCTCGGTGTGATTCAGAGTTCGGATCTCATGTCAAGCTATTGTTCTGTGAGGGCATCGCTTGATCGTCAATTATTCTTCTGGAAAAAACAACGCGAGTTTTTAATCAGAAAAGTTCTGAAGTTTTTATGTGTGGTAGGATTTATGGGGTGAGTAGATAGGAACGGTCATTTGCAGAATAGAACTATTCGAAACAACAGCAGAGCAAAGTTGGCATAGATATTGCAAAAAATTATGAAACTTTTCTATTCAAGCACTAAGATGGACAGGGACTGGAACCTATATTCTGGTGTGTTTGCCACTAACATAGCCAAGGTATCTCCATTCTAGGCTAACCGAGTGGGCTATTTAGAACAAGAAATTTCCGGCCTCACTCTACACTGTAGTACATACATGAAGTGCAGTTGTGCTGGATAAGTCAAACTCATGAGTCGATAAACCCAAATTTTTCGCTCATGAGCAGAGAACTTTTTCTTAGTCATTATTGCCTCATTGATAAATCTTCAGTATAATTACAGTAGTTGGAAATATAAAAAAAATATCACTGCAATGTAAATTGCGCTCAGAGTGAAAATAATCTACCAATTTACATGCAATAACAAGAAGCTCAATAAATCGGCATATAATCAATTAAAGGCCCCAAAAAACAAGTATTAAAGTTGGTTTTCCTTACCTTATAATGGTGGCTTATAGTCTATTCTTTACATATTAGTATGAACATACTTTTTTACATTGTCAAACATAAACTCCGTAAACTACCGCCATTAACTCCAGCAATTATTTTCCACTAAACTGCATTTAATAGCAAACGATGAAAATATCGAAAATTTATGAGCGTATTTACGACAGGTGAAAAAATTAAATTACAAACCACCAGTTATAAGAATGTGCCTCAGCCTACACATGAACAGGACCATTAGAAATAAGCTCCAAGAAATAGTATGGCAGTGCACCTGCGCTCACGGGGCGGAAGTTCGATTCTCGACTAGAGAACGAGTGTAACATAGACTCCAGTTCTTCGGTGAAATTTAATGATAGATGAAGACAATGTACATACTATCCACACGAGGAATAATTCAAGGAGTAGTCACAATTATATAAAAATATTTTCTTATTTATAAATTTTAACCATGGAATGTTTAACTTAATCGTAAGGAAGAGCTTAGGCTTCATCGATCTAGTAGAAAATGCAAATAATACAAATAAATTCTAACCCAAGAATTAGCCAAACAAAGTTAGGAAATGAGAGAAAAACGTATTTTAGGCATGTCACACCAAGAAAGTCTAGCCTTGTGTGCACGCCAGCGTTGATCGCCAATTGTGAAAATAAAATAGTATTTGTATTATGTGCTTGGAGACAGTTCCACGTATTCACGAGGCTTAAGTCACAGAGGAAATTCTTAATCACCTGTTTATACGACTTATCCCGCTAATTAGTATCATATCACACTAAAAATAATTTTGCAATTTCTGAGTTAATACGCTGAGAGCTCAATCATAAACAATAGCACGAACCTCATTGCAAAAAATAATCTCGTGGGTGGAGGAATAGGGTCAGTTTCCTTCTGCTCTAACGTCATTGCCACCCCGTAAGGGCTAATAATACATCCCATGCATAAAGGGAAATACCCAATGATGTCATTTAGATTAGTGAGTCAACAAAGCCCTTCTGAGTGAATCAATAGGAGGCTATGGCAAAATACATGACCACGTGAAAATTTTCCATAATCTGGCCTTCGGATTACTGTTTTTCTAAACACCAAAATGGTGAGAAATTTGAGAAATTCTCCTTGAGAAATAAATGTTAATTAAGGTTGGTTAGTACTCAGGGTATTAAAAAAATCCTTAAAAACCTTTAACACATCCCCATACGCACAGGTAGTTGTCCTTGTCTAATTTCCTCGTGGTCTCGAAATCAATTCAGCCCTGGCCAGTAATCAAAATGGAAAAAAAGTTTAACGCAAACGCAAGAAAAATATCTAAGCACAAAATGCGCCGAGTATTTTAGAAATTAACACCACAACCCGTGAGTGATCACCACACCTAAAAATCAGAAAATTTGACCATTACTTTTCTCGAATGAGTATTTATTTTCTTTAATTATAAAAAATGGATAAACATAAACGAAGATAGAGAGCCAACGTTAAATATAAGGATTATGTCTGCAAGGGAAAAATAAAATACACTTGAAATATGATTATAAAATACTTATGCAATATTATATAACAACTTTCATCAGTTGTACTTAACTGTTGATGAGATTTTCACTTGAGGTAAACTGTATCAAAACGATGCAAACTTAAAAACCTCCTACAGCAGCGTAGAGTAAGCGTTTAAAATGTAATCAATAATTGAAATCCCTATTTTAAGCTTCTTTATCTATATTGTAGACAAAAATTCAATATATAACAGAGAGTTCAATATTAACTCGATAAAATTATTGATACGTGGTACTAGAAACTACTAATCGAATGTATTTTAAATAAAATATTTGGTATAATACGCGAGTATTTTTTAGCTTTAACCAGCTTTATACCAACTCAAAATTACCGTCCATATATTTTGTTAATTTTATGCTTTCCTGTTTAAGTTGTTCCCTGGTGAAAGGACATGTATTTGATGCACATTGGTTTTCAACTTTTAAGGCTTAATCTCACCGAGATGGCACCGTTTCACCGGCTTGGAACATGGGACATCTCCGCCACCCATGATAAAGAATCAATTAAATGCGCCTCTCTCTATCCACCTGGGATATTATGAAATAGTTATTTCATTCCCTACTAAATATAATCTCTCTTGTATGACTTACTTAACCAAAACATGAAATATTCAAATCTCCATTTGAATAAATACATGTAGACACAGGCTATAATTCCTATGCATTCAAAGAGCTTAACGCTCTTCGCACGCAAAACAAACATGGAATGAGAGAGGCCACTCTCAAGTTAAAGCCCATAGAGTGGTGTTCCTAAAAGCATTTAGTTGATTTCAAAATTTTCATATATATATTGGTAGCTATAATAATTCTAACCGACGGCAACGTGATAAAAATGTGCGCTTGGTAAATTAAGGTCTTGTACAAAAATGTAACATCAGTTTTCATACGGTTCTTTAAGGACATTGAAGGTAACAAATAAAAACACTTTGTATTTCCACATGCTACATTAATGATAGTCAATAGCGGTTTCGATGAAAGAGCGTCATTATCAAGACTACGATAGTAGATGGTGAAAATTGAAACGTTGCGTTGAAACCGCGGTCGAATATCATTACAATAATGTGTGGAAATACAAAGTGTTTTTGTTCATTTGTTTCAACAAGCAGAAATAGAGCAGGAAATATTTGAACCTTAAGGACTTATTAACTGACGCGTCACATGATGGAAAAACCACTACTCTATAATCTACGCAATAAAAACACTCGAACCGAGTCCTGGCAGATAAAAAATTTGTAAAATGCAGAGACAGTTGCAAGGGAAGAGAAAACCAGCGGAAACGTTTGCGGTTTTGAAAATCCTTCATTTGTGGTTGAAAACCCTTCACTTAAAAGTTTCATATGCGGGAGGGTAAGGACAGCACCGAAAGCCACGCTCACATATGGTAGCTTTGCGATTAATTACGTATGGTTTCTGTAGAACCGGCATGTTTACGGCTGATTGATGGAATAATTGGGCACGAAGAGCAACGTGAACAAACGGAACAGTTAACCCGATGCGCAGCTCAAGAGAATGCTATCCGTCTCACCGCCATAATGTTGGCTTATGATTTCGCCATTTGCATCACGAGGCGTATTAGAGACGGGACGAGATAACCTTCACCCTTTGGCAATCCATCTCCTCCTGCCCGAAGGCATATCCTCTCCTACCTCCATTTCAAGCCCTTAACATCCATTTCCACTCCCACTAGCTCTTGTCCTTCCCGTCCCTTCCGTTCCCTCCTTCCTCGCGGGCGAATCAATGTTTATCCTAGCCGTATACATCCGCCACACAGGAGGCCTCCAGGTATATGTACTACCGCCCTATTCCATCCGCTCTTTCCTGTGATCTCCCGCTCCTTTTCTCCTCTCGTTTTTGGGTGTCACAACGAGACCGATTCCACCCCCCCCTCACCTCCCGCACCGCATCTCTGCATGTCCTATTAGCAGACTTCGTTCAAGCTTTCCCAGTTTGATGCCGGTAGACGCCCGGGGTGTAAAGTATACACAGGAATAGGGGAGAAGGCTTCGACGACCCATCTCGACTTAGCACGTACTTACTCTGGTCTCATCGGCCGCTCATAATTTTCTCCGCCCGTTCCACGGATTTATCGCCCAGTCTTCAATATCGCACTGACGTTTGACCTTCTCGCTTATCGTTCGCGTCCCTCAACACGGTTGGTGTCGCAGCACTTTCCTCTTTTTACGGTTAATCATCCTTCCCGTTTTCATCAGCCTACTCATTTCATCGGGAGCGAGTTGACGTGGAAGCTGGAGTATTGGTTTCCCATCCCGAGGGCCCGGCTTCAACTTCTGACGGTGTTGGAACATTGTGGAATTTAGATTGATCCCATATTCCCATCGATCCTTTTGATTCCAATTCGATCCTCAGTTATCGCCCTGTCGTCAATATCGCACTGACCTTTGACCTTCCCGCTTTTCGTTCGCGCCCCTCTTCACGGTTGGTGTCGCTACCTTTTCCTATTTTTACGGTTAATCCTGCTTATTTATCAGGAAGCGAGTTGGTGTGGTAACTGGAGTAGGTACTGGATTACCATAACTAAGGCTCGGATTCGAATGCTGGCAGATGTGATTAATTTTCTGTGGTATCCTGATCCCTAAGTAGGTGCAGTGAGGAGAGAACTTTAAGTGTAATACACCGTCCTTCGGATGGGACGTTAAACTGAGGTCCCCTTGGGGCCTTTTGATTAAAATTAGACTAACGCCGACACCGGGTGTCTCATCTTCCTCCATTCACTGATTAATATTACCCTTGACTAATCCACCCACATTTACTATATATATGGCGGTAGCGAAACATATTTGCAGTCGCCTACTTGAGGCGTGACGTCAAGGAGGGATAAGGCTCGGGTGGATGGGGTAGGTATAGGAGCTGAGAGGAGAAAACAGTACATGGTAGAAAACGCTGCCAACGTAATTGCAATTGACTTTAGAAGGCGGGAAAGTGCCAGAAGTGTTTTTCACGATCCTAACAAACCTATATAAAAATTAATTACATTGTTTTCGCAAAATATCGGAGAAGCAAATGGATTAAGAGCCACAGTGAGTTAAAAAGCTGCTGTGAATTTAAGATTGCCCATTTTAAAGTTGCCAATGCATGTATGTGACCTCGGTAACCCTAGGAGTCAAATAGACTACCTTACTCCCCCATGAGGAGTCAGTTCGTAGGGAATGACCAATTCCACTGCCAAGGCCTCTAGCGCAACTAGCACCATGTTTCGCTCCCACTATATCTACCTATCTCAATGGCTCAAATGGCCTCAGCTATCAGTCACCTCCCAAAATAACAAACCGAACTTTAATTTACTTATTTCATTCTTCCCAAGACATTCCATCTCCTCTCGATTCTAAAGCTAGAAGGTGCCCCTCCTCAAACGCATTAGTGAAATTAATTAATCTAAAATGATGTACGTTTCGTGTTTCAAACATCTTTGGGGTTGCAACTCCACCCATCGCCTGATCCTCTTTAACCATGCACACGCAGGGGAATACAGCAAGCGAGGAATAAACTTTTATTTCCTGGAAATTGAAAATAAGAGGCTCATATTTCGAGTGGCTATCAGCACTGGAAAGTCAATACCGTTCGAGTGAATATTTTTTTACTACCTATATTTTTAAAAATAAAAATTACCTTTTCAACTCGTGATTTGTAATTTGAACTACAGGAATCATCGGAAAAACTAACGAGGATCTTCAACGGAGTATGGAGAGAGGATTATTATTTTTCCGAGCATCAATAGTCTTTCATCATTCACCACAACGTTTTTTCGATTGAACTTTGAAATATTTTGATATTCGCTGCTCTTCAACTTTACCTTTACAAAAAACTGTGCATTGAAAGTATTATATTCTTAATGATGTTTTAATTACCCTCATACACATAAAGTTCCATCGGTATGGAATAGTTTTTGCGCAAAATTGGTCTCATTTCTTTTGCTCCATGTTCCATTTTAATTTTAGAATTTTGGTCCATGAAAATAAATAAATATTTCTAAGTGCGTAATTCAGGTGAATGGGAAACATACGGCACATAAATCCATCGTGAATCGTGCACCATGATAAAATGGCGAGGAAAATGGAAATAAACTCCTGACGAGTAATGGCATTAATTGACGGTCATCGAAATTCTCTTTGAAAGTAAGCTTTGTACTCACCATCGTTTGTTATTCTCGATTAAAAACACCTCCAAAAATATCGATACATTTTGAGTGGTGCAAAGGTGACTTATGAAAGAGTAGTCTATTGTCCTTTCTCGAAATAGCCTCTTTGCGTGCTTCTACTCCAATTTTATACATTTCTCCTTTCCTTTCGAGGCTCTCTGTCAATGAATTAGACCCATTAGTTTTGATAGGGTAAAAATAATCCGGTGACCACTTTTATGACTTTGAGAACTTTTCTATTTTCTTTTGAACATGGCCCAAACATTTCTGTGTGAATCATCGTGCTATCTCAAGGATAAACTCGCTCATTGTACAACGCCCCGGGGGAAATCTATTCTGACCTCGATGAAAAGAGTGCCGAGTTTGCCCAAACATTCAGCCGTCACCACAAGCGCGATATGATAAACTTCCCTCCCTGGCTATAAATACTTTCTTGCTTGAGGTAGTTTTGCCTTAGGACGTGGGTGTGCTAACCTAATTTGTAAACAGCTCCCTGCCACTTCGAAGCTCTTCACTAAGTAAATATTATAGATATATGTAATGTAAATAAATTTTTGAATCATTAGCAGTCACTTCATGCTACTAATAATTCGGATATTATTGATAGGGATCTCAGCATGGGAAAAATTACGAAAGTACTTAAGCCTTATTTTACTTATAAGTCTTTTTATTTTTTTATCCTTGGACTTCATTTATATCGCTGTGGAAGCATAGTTAACGTTTTTCTAAGAGTTAAATTCATCTTTGAGCGAAAATAATCAATAGAAAAGCCGAACTAACCTCTTTCTCTTTTAATAAGTGCTGTCGCGTTCAATCAATATATTTCCACTTAGTGACTAAATTAAGGAAAAATCATATTTAAAAGGAAAAATTCAATGACTTCTTAAACAGAGAAGTTTCTTGTTAAATTTGACAATTTTCGGCAAAATTATTACAAATATATGGGACTAAAAATTTACGAATGTAATAAATAGGCAAGGAAT
The DNA here is from genome assembly GCA_963573305.1 of Pyrrhosoma nymphula. Classification (NCBI taxonomy): domain Eukaryota; kingdom Metazoa; phylum Arthropoda; class Insecta; order Odonata; family Coenagrionidae; genus Pyrrhosoma; species Pyrrhosoma nymphula. Next base: position 72,143,348 of record OY754327.1, on the reverse strand, counting down.
AGGATAAAAAGTAGAATAAAACGCACAACATATCTAATTTACTACTAAACAGAAAAAGCACGCCATACTGACAGCAACTAATGCTACCCTTCACAATAGAACATTTTATAAAAAGAGAAGTATCAGGCGTGATATGGTGGAATTTCAGCATAATGAAGCACATAAATGGCAATTTTCCACTACATAAAACTTAATACGACCATGGTTGATGATGAAGTGCATCGAAACCATGGTCGTATTAAACTTTATCTAGCGGAAAATTGCCATTTATGTGCTTCAGAAAATTGGAGCTCTCTGGAATTTTTCTTATTTTTGGTTCCATTGTAGTTTTCCCACAAGTATTATCGTTCATTTCACGAAACTGGAACAAAAGGCACCGGCCTTCAAAACACTTGACATCCAACTTCCTATTTCCGATACAAAAATCACACCTCCTCCAGGTTTGGCGACAGACCCTTTCGTTTTCCATCCCATTTCGCAGGGGAAGCTCACTCTTCCAACCCACTCCCAACTTCCTGTTGTGTACTTGAGGAGAAATTTCTATGATCACGACCGCGTCACCACAAAACACCCGTCGGAGTAGATAAAACCAAAAATCATGTTTCCTCGGAGAGCGACTTTTCCATTCTACTCTCACTCACCAACCGTCAGTTCCCCTTTGAGGATGTCGTCCCCCACCAAAAAACCCTTCCACAGGACGCGACTACAGGGATCGTTTACCTTCTCTCCCAACCCATTTCTTTCTCTTCCCTTACTTATGCCCCTTCATCTCCACCTATCCCTTCTCTCAGAACCCTCTTCTCCTTCTAAGGGTGTTGCCTTCTTCCACCTTTTCTCCCACCCCACCCCTATTTCCTTCCTCCCTTCCCGGCTCAAGCTCCCCTCTCCCCTGGTCGACTACCGGTTCCGTCGCATCGGTTCTGATTGCTCGGCGTTGGACGATGCGGGAACAGAGGCGATAGATAGCCCACGCTCTTCCAAGACTAATGATGTGAATTCAAAAGATACCTACCTATCCCGAGCGACACGGCCCTTAAGTCACTCAGTCCACGGGAGGGAGGTAGGAGAGGAAAGGGGGTGAGAGTGGGAGTGCATTGACTGTGGAATGTGATTGGCTGTCGAGGAGAAAGCCGCAGGAGGGAGAAGGTGGAGGGATTCAATCTTGGAACCGATAAATCTTTAATCAGGGAAATTTCTTCCGATGGGATTTCGAGATCGGAAACGCAAGAGGACTTAAGAAACAACTCCGTAACTCGCTTTGCATAAGAGATCCACGTCTTCTTAATTAACCATCGCGGCCGTCACTGAACGCTCTTGAGGGAAAATAGATACGATAGAAGTTCAATCTGCGAACGTCGAGTAGAATTTCAATTGTATTTGCTGGGACTTCTAACCTTTTCATCAAGTTTCGGGTTGACCCTTTTGAGTGGAAATGCTAAGAATCAACTGAGAGGACTATTACAATCGTTTACAGTAAGAATATTCTCCATTTAATAGAGTCTTAATTAGACGCACACAAACGATTAATTTGTACTAAGACGTACGTGGTTTAAGATTTTCAAGTATGGTTCCAATATATTACTAAAAGAGAATGAAAACCTAATTAAAGACGTACGTGGTTTAAATACGATAAACTAAATAAAAATTTGTTATGTTTTTAGCCTTTGAAATAATTTCACAATGGATAAACCTCATGTTATTATCGAAGTATCGAAAAAAATAATCAGTATTTTTTCCACGAAAATCAAATCCCCATCTACATTTCCAGAGATCAAGAAAGGGTTAAAACATACCTAAATTCAATGAGAAAGTTGTATGTATTCAATAACTATATTATAGTTGTTTATAATTGTTATAGATTTTCCTAAATATAGGGAGCTTGTTGTTTAGAAAATGTAAAAGAAATCTCCATGTCGTAGGAGGGAAAAAACTTCAAATTAAAATAAAAGCTAAAAATTAGTTCAAAAACAAGGTCTGTTCTTTAAAATTTTTCGATTCAAGTCAAGCAAACTCGTTAGAGGTGATTTCATTATCTTCCTACTCTTCTCAGTGATCTCGGTAGCTAATTAGGCATACCTTACCTTCGCGAAGCATCAAGCAAGCTTCTTTAGAAAGGCCACATGAAACTTTCCTCGACGCGAAAATTTTTTTTTACAGGAAATCGCCTTCTCTGTCGACGATTTTTGCTCTTATTAAACTTTCACCTCAATATTAAAGACAAAAGATCTAGAGGTCCCTTTTTTGTACCCGAATAGGATAACTTTTAATCTTCAAGATAAAATTCCTGAACCAACGCTGACGTCCGCAGCAAATTCTATACGAATTCAGTCTGGGGATGACGTTTAGACACGAGAAAATAAATATCGTGTTGCAATAATGCAGCGTACAGAAACTGGAAACATTGAGGCGGTCGATATAAAGGTAATTTTTCCATTTTTACTAAAGTAAAAATATTGAGCCATCTATAAGGATTTCGGATACTCTAATACAAGCACTTACATCATAATTTTTAATTTAGAATAATATCATCATATTAACCATCAGAGGTTTAAGTTGTCAAATATCACAGTAACGTCCCTCACGAATAACTTGGGAGTTATTAAAATCGAGCCAAAGCATTCGAAAATAACTAAATTCCGTAGGAAAAATAAAATTCACCTCACTGAGAAATATCATTTGTAAATAAAAATAATAAACTAGTGTGAACATATTTACAGGTACAATAAATTAAGTCAATATTTCATATTTTAGGTCGAAGAATATTTAGATTCTGTCTTGATTATTTCTATAATTTCAAAGAATTTATTTCATTATATTCCTCATTAAACGCGAAAATGAAATTTGTAAAAATTTGAAATAGAAAAGGCTACTTCCTATTTGTCTGATTCTTGTTTTTTCACATCACAAGTTTCTTTAATCATTAACGATTTAACGAAATTATCAAATTCAACTCCACAATAAAATTTTTAGAGTGATGGCTGTTAAAACCTCGGAAAGCCTATTATGTGGTTTAATATTCGGATTTACCTCTAGATCCTCGGATGTTATGTAGGCAAAAAAGAGAATAAAAACATCCAAATTCTGCAATTGGTAGTTAGGCATGTACGTTGAGATAACGGCTATAATACATCAGTGAAAATATAAATGCCTTCTTAAACTGGAATTGAATCGGCAGTATGAAACTACTCACCTCCATTGTCTCATCAAATTACGACTCGATGAAAGCATTTCCGACACTTTCTGACGGAAGAGCACTTGAGTAGTTTCAACACGAAACGCTAAGAAATGATGACACTACTAATTACATCTCATGGCGCTCATCCAACGAAGGATGTTCAGGAATGCCAGGAGATTAAGGTAGTATGAGCAAGATATTATTTCAACTAAATTTGATGGATTTGGCCTCAATATATAGAATAAGATTTAATATTTCCAATGATAACAAAATATCAGTCACTTACGGTATTACTTTTCGAGATATTTGCAAAACATAATAGCCATTTTGCATAGGAAATGGTACGGGTATGCACTCGATGGAGACTTTATTTTAAAAGTGAGGAATATCTCGTAAGAAATTTAACGGTGTGCAGTTTTTTTATAACTTGTAATGCTTTTAAAATTTGATCAATTACTAGCCGCAGTAATTTTTACAGAATCGCCGAAATATCTTCGGATATGAAGGATTTTCAGCGAACGGCGTGAAAAAAATGAGTCAAGTTTTGCATTTATAAATAGTTCATTACTGAGAATTTCAGAGATTTAAAACAAAGTTTTTGCGCCGTCAGCGTTACAAAAATTACTTTATGCTTTTTACAGTTGCTTAAACTTACAAATAAAATTTGAATATGGTCTCTATTATGTCCTACGAAATATCTCGCTCCAATTACCTTACCACACATAAAATGGTAAGCTCCAATACTACACATCTCCATCACCTGAGTTAGTAATAATATTCAGAGTTTTTGCTCAACTGCCGCATTATGCATGTAAGGAGAATTCTGTAGACGATTTTGTCAAAATATCACACACTATACGAGTGAGTTTATTTTTTATTATGCAAGTGATAGCGCAAGCGACTAAAAGTACATTTTTCTTCAATTATTCAGAATATAACAAAAAATATAAGAAAATCTTTTAGTATAAATGAAACTTCCTCCGCGTTTCGTTGGGCTACATGCAATGTGTTTAGCCCGAAAATTATTTAACTCTTCCGTACCAATTGCAGCTCGTGAACCATAATTTCGCTGGCTCCACGCGAGTTTCTTTTATTCCTTCCAGAAACATTACATACGCCTTAACGTTATTCCACTCTCCCTGTTTTCAAATTTACTCGTGGATAAAAGAGATTAGATTAACGAGGCAATAATTAACATACATGAAAAAAAGTTAAAACAAGTCAAACTTAAAAGAATTAAAATCCCGATTTTCTATACATGAAAACGAAATCGATTTCTATAAGATTTTTCTGGCCTGGAAAATTGGTAAAAAGTGTCATTAATCCCGTCAAATTCGATTGAAATGTAGGTCACTAATGATCACTCAAAATTATGTTTACATTGAATTGAAGAGTAAACTGAATCATAATCGTTATATCACCATGCTTAGTGCTAACACAGCAGAATCCGCAGACCTCATTCGATATCGGTTGACAGGTCTCCCACCGCAGGTGAGCAGTGGAGCGAGAGTAGCGTTGTAAATGATTTGAAGCAGACTCCCTTGAAATTTTCCCGCAAAAATTATTTATCCACTAAGATTTCAATTATTAAATAATAAATGAGCACCATATCACTTAATATTAATGAATACTAAATGTATAATTACCACGGTGATGACTAAATGCAAAATAAAAACTTTAATCACGGGTAGGAAACTTTAATCAGGGGTAGGTGCCGTTTTAAGGAATTGATTGGTGTCACTTGACACCAATCAATTCCTTAAAACGGCCCAATTAAAAAAAAATTACGGAGTATCACCGACAATAAAAGAAAAGGGAAAATAAACCCATTCTGAGCGGGCGATTTCAATTAGAATGACTAATTTTCTAGAATTTCATTTCCCCAAGACAAATGATTCAAATGGCCACCGTAAGTCGAGAAGTAGAAAGACATATTTTCCTTAAAATATTTAGTAACATTATTTTTTTTAATAATGTCAAAGTGAATGTTAAGAAAAATAATTTAATTTGAAGAAACAGTATAGCCCATAAACGGGTTAAGCGTATATTTGAGGATAAATGCATGCACATTCATGGCTTAATTTAGCCTTCAAAGTATACGCGAGTCAATGAAACCAAGAATGTATTCGTTACGAGTAATCCGCACGATATTCGCTGACTCATACGCGGGCACACGCCACAGCAGAGGCCGACCAAGGCCGACTTGAAACGGATTTTTTTACTCGCTCCATGTCACGCACTCCTCGGCTCATTCTTCCTAAATGCTCTTTTTACCTCCAGACACCGACCTGGTCCTGATTACTTTTATGGCTCCCTCCAACACCCCTGACCTTGCGGACAATGCGTTCTTCCGTCGTTCCCAAAGTTCTTCTCCTTTTTAAACCCTCTCTTTTCAGACCCCCGGGCGCTGCCTCAGGAATCCATTCCCCTACCCTCTTTCGGATAATACAACATTCATCTTGATCGTGCTTTTTTCTTCTCTCTCCGTAACCCGTCGTCTACGCCATCCTCAGACATTCTTCTCCCCAGTGGAAAAAAAATTCAACCCAATGTTTTGCCCTCTCTCGTCTTCCTTCCTCCCTCCTCCTCACATTTCAATGCCCTCACATTTCTTCATGCCTTTTGTTCGTCCCTCTGTTCACTTCTTCTGTGAACCTCATCTCCCAGAGGGACCCCAATTCACCTGAGAGAGAGAAGGAGAACATCCTTCTTCCCCTTGATCCACACCGTATTTCCCGCCTACACAGCTCGTTCGCAATCACTGAGGCCGATGGAGGAATAATCTAGGCCTCCCTCCGATAAAAAATTTTCCGATGCAATGCGATACTGACAATATGCTCGTTTTCATTCCGTCACTTCTGATTAGCTACTGATAAAGCACAAAACTAGATTTTACACTAATGGTTAGCATGCTGAGGCCCCAAGCACACAATAAATGCATGACAAAATAAATATGAGTCATTCCATATCAAATCACCTAATTTCAGGAAAGGTTCGTGCCCTCACGACACGGGTTCCAATTATTTTCTTTCAAAGACGTGTACGGGTTATAAATTGAATTATATATGTACACAATACGCAGTACCTGATTACGGTTTTTGGCGAGATTTTGTGGAACAGTTTCTATATTGTTTAAATGAAAGAATAAGTTTTGTACAGTCCACCGTTTATTCAAAATGTTCACACAACGCGTTTCAACGATTTGCGTAATCTTCAAGTGTGTCACGTACATTAATTCTTAGGTATGTATACCCTCGGGGAAATGGAATGAGAACAAGAAATATGAATATTACAAGTTATATTGGCTGACCGGTTTCGAATTGACTACATTTATTTCACCGAGGGTAAATAAACCTAACAATGAATGTACATGACACACTTAAAAACGACGTAAATCGTTGGAATGCGCAATGTGAATATTGTAAATAAACAGCGGACAGCAAAATACTCTTCTTTCGTTTCAACAATACATAGTATGTTTTAAATATATGACAATGCAGCCTTTGGGGCGATAATAGCAGCAGGACAAAGGAGACTGGAAGCAATGGAAATTTCGTGTGATCAAAAATCATTTCGATCAAATGGACAGAGAGAATAACCAAAGAAGTTTTACGACGAATTGGAGGGAAAATAAGTTTGAGGAAAACTCTCCAAAGTGGAGGAGACATTTATTGACACATCGTGAGACAAAACAGCCTCTTGAAAACAGCACTGGTAAGGAAAATGAAGGACTATCAAGGAAGCCCAAGTATAGAATACATGAAGAAATTACGAAGATGAATTAAAATGAAGACCTTTTGTGGTAATTAAACGGTAAGATAAAAAGGTGGGTGGATGGCCGAGCTGCAACAAACCAATCTTCGGATTTATGACGGCTGCTTACTATGAATGGATTTATTGATACTTATAATATTTTATAATTATCAATAATCTTATCAATCAATATCAATTATCCTATCGTAAATTTTTCCAATCCTATAAAGTCTAACTGGCTGACCGGTTTCAAAGTGGCCATCAATTAGGCCTCGAAAATGACGTCACGTCGGAACCAACCGGCCAAAAAAAAATATTTTTTCAGAGTGGAACGCTAATTTATTTTCATTAAGATTTCATAGAAGTTGAATTCGGCATATTGACGACTCAAACAACTTAGTAGCAATCACTTATTAAATAGTAATAGCATATATCTGCAGAAATCATAATTAAGTCCTAGGTTGCCATTTTTCTGCGAAGGCGCCATTTTTCCCCGTTGACAGAAATTGTACATCTCGACCGTTTCTGCACGGAATAGTCTCTTCCAAGTGCCGTGAAGGTGACACCCTTCCTCCTGGTTGAAATTCATCGGAAGCTTTGATAGCTCGACTGACTCCCGAATGATTCACGGGAAGTATCGAGATTCCCTGGCGATCACCGTGGCTTCTTCCAAGTTAATGGTGTGTCCAGGCTCGGAATAAGCATGCTCCACCACAGTAGAGAGGTGCAGTAGCTTAGTCTTCATCGCCCGTCTGTGTTCTTGTAGACGGCACTTCATATCTCTTTCTGTTTATCCTGCTGTGCTGAGATGCCGCTGCCATCAACAAGAACGCGCCAACGGGGGAAAATGACACCACAAATCAAGACATAGCTACGGGCCTATATGAAGTCAACAATTACCGTCATCATTACCTCGACCTGAAGACGCCTGGTGGAACTCAGGTGAAACTGCTGTCGTAAAAACAACGACGCGATGGAACACCCGGAAAAAATGCAGCCTTCAACTTCAACGCACCGGGGAAGCCTTTGCATCATATACCCGGAAAATCTAAAATTCTACCCTTTTCGGAGATCATTCAAAATGCTGTTGTACAATAAATTCGACTGTAAGATTACCAAATTTTTCCTTAGAGTGGAAAGACTCATCCTGAAGGATATCCAAAATTCACCATAAATCAATTTGGTCGCCAATTTCAGGCATGTTCTTCTCATCAGCAATGGAAACATCAAATATATCCATTTGCAACACCACCAAGGAATCTGTTACCTCAATACAGCTATTATATGTAGTTGCTTATTTTATAAGGGAAATAGCGCAGCACAGAACAGGTGAATGTAAAAATTAGTACATACCATAGAATGAGGGAAGTAGGAAGCATCGTTCGAATGCCAAAATCCGACCGCCATAAATATATTTCGTAATTCGTTTTCATGAAAGATAACATGTATGGCAATAATTGTCACCGCGAATGAGCTTGAGTCATCGACAAAATATGATACATTTAATAGTTAAAAGAATATTTCCAATTTCTAATAACTAAAGGGATTTGGAAACAGCTAAAATCACCCTCATCATCAGTAATCATCAATCTAAAGATTGGTTTTCTACAACTCTCCAAACCACTCTTCTCTCCGCCAGCCGCTTCATTCCCACAAAATTATTCACTTTGATCTTCTTCATGATTTTCCTGATGTATTCCATTCTTGGTATACCTCAGTAATTCTTCCCACTCATTTCTCCTTACATTATTTTTTTCAATAGGCTGCTGTGTAGCAGAATGTGGCCAGTAAATTAGTCTCTCTTTCGCAGAGTTTTCATCATACTTCATCAACACATCGTATCGGTCGATATGTATCGAGCCATCCCACGTATACATCCCTTTCCTTTGTCCCTGAGCCCCATCCCCTCCCTCCCTATCTCCTTCCAACCACTCTCCTTTCGCTTACACCTCCACAACTATCCTCCGCACACTTTTACCAACTCCACAAACCGCTCCTTATCTCGCCACACCTCAACACCGTAGGCAGGGGCGGGACATCGGGAGAGGGGCAGAGGGGGCCGCATGACAGCTCGGGGGGGGAGGGGGAAAAACAATTTGCCTTTTTTCGGTGTGGCGGGAGGGGTTAGGGGGTGAGAAGGACCTACCCCACCTCTTTCACGGCAAAGAGGGCCCTTTTGGTATTTCATAAAGCCGCCGAGTCGACGAAGAGGAGAGACGATAGAAAATCGAAGCATGCTCAAGTGCACAAGAGAGAGAGAGGGCAAGCGTTTAGGGTATCAACTTGGGTGGAAGGAGAGAGAGGAAGATAAGGGTAAACAAATGCCTGCGGGATGGCGCACTCCGCGGCTCGACGTTGGGGTTTTAAAATTATAATGAAGGTGTCTTGCACCCACTTGGAGCTTTCCCGCTCAGAGTGGAATCATGAAAGGTACCGTTTTAATATTTAAAAAATGTCACCGTGCAGCGTGCCAGAGAAAGCAAATAATGTTGAATTCAATGACACATACCCGATAGCCGTGCTTGCTATAACAACACCTCTGCGCCCACTGAACAAAAACTAATGATACGAAAACTTATAGCAACAAATCTAAATGGGGTTTGATTTAATAAAGCCTTAGAGTGATTGAAATTTAAGTCTTGAAATAAATGAACAGGACGACTTGAGTCGACACTGGTTTAACTCCATGCAGGCGCCATTAAGTACACAATGAAACGAAAACTACTCGATTTTCTTCGAGCGAAAATCACCATGAAAAACTACGGGAAACCATGAAAAGCTAAAGAGAATGAAAACATTCAAGTAACAAATAAAAACGTTAGAGTACAAAACTTTTATTTCAAATTGAATATTTCGAGTACACATCTTTGATTTGGAGATAAGTGATCCTTCATATAGGAATTTTATAGTTAGGAAACGACAGTCGACTTCGAACTCATAAGCGCAATTCATAAAGGTGACACAGACACGATGATGTCACGGTAAGAAAGCTAACAATGCCCGGTACTTATCACGAGTTACTACGCTTGCATCTCATACCGGCGAGCTAGAAGATAGGGGCAGGGGTCGATAAGGGTATCATATCGAAGATATAAGAGGAATAAACAGGTGACGTTCCCAATATGCTCAGTCTAGTTTCTTTAAATTTAGGGATGACGTTTTTGTCCTACTCCAAATGGTTTCGTTTCTGTTAATCTTTAAAATCTGATTTTTGAATGCATAGGATCCGTAACGCTGCACAAGAAGAGAAGGAAGTAGCCATCACGATAGTTCGTCATGATAATGCCATAAGTTGTTTCCCGTGTTGGCAACAGATCGTGACCACTGAAAGTAGGCCGTGTATTCGGGGGAATCTCGAGGATTACGGAGATTCGAGCCAAAATCCACCGGGCATAGAAGCGGATAGCTAATTGGGCGAGAGAAAATCTTCCATGGCAAGCGCACACAAAGAGAAACAGAAAGAGGAAGTACAAATTCTAGAGAGGTACCTGTAAATTATGGCGTCAAAGTTATCCGGGATAATTTCCTTGCGCATCATAGCCCAAATCCTAATAATCGAACAATCAATTTTACAGTTTAAATAATATGATTCCTGGTCGCGACTACACTCACATTATTTTTCACAATTCAGGCGATATTTAACTCATCCGCGCCCAGCTCTTCTAGGACTACATACTGAATTTTTTAAAGTATAAAACATCAAAATCTGGATGAAATGTATGTTTAAAAGTATTATTTTGTTTATTTATTCAATTTTAAGCGTGATTTGCATTGGTTGAGATCATATAAATTTAAGTGTCGGTGAGACTCCCACACCACATTGGTAAAAGAAAGCACAGCATGCAGGGGATGTGAAGGAATCATCCGAGGAGATGAAAAACAATGTCAACGGTAGTGATGTAGTGATCCTTCTACTATCTCGCACAATTACACAATTGAATTAATTTATATTTTAGGTCACTGATATTTATCACCACCTTGCTCTACCTGAAAATCGCATATTCGAAAGAACGGCCATTTGTGTCCGAGCTCCTTGGAATGGGAATAACTTTTTTCGTCAGATTCTACAGCATAAAATTATATATTTGTGGAAAGACCATTTAAAAACAAAAATAAAGTCAATACATCAGCACATTTAGAGTTTGCAATGAACTTTGTAAAATAATTTTTTTAACATATTAGACCTAAGACTCACTATTAAAACATTTAAAACTATCCTTACTTCTTAGTGAACTCCTCCTTAAAAGAAACAGAGCACAAAATTTAAAATATTTACCATTAATAATTAGGGTTGGGCGTTGTTGAGTGAATATAAACAATAATGAATTATGTGTGAATTATGCCTTTTATTCAATGTTTGAATTATATTCAAACATTGAATCACTGATAAACATTGAAAACGTTCTCAAGAGGTAACCCAATAAGTGGCTTTAGGTTTTATGATTTCCTGGAGCCATGGGTGAAAGTTTTTTTTTCTAATGAGATTTTGGGAGGCATTGAAAGCAAACAAAGGGAGTCCGCAACTCCATACAGAAGAGAAAGGGGGCTGAATTTATAATAACATTTATTTACGTAGTATGCTCTTGAGCAATCGTGATCGGGATGCAAATTAACCTGAATAATATTAAAGAAAACACTGAAGTCAATTGGTGTCCACGAAAGCGGTTTTTAATATGGATAAACAGGAAATCCTCTTATCGCGAGATAATCAGAGCACCGTATAAAATGAAATGGTGTGTGACGAACAACAAAAGCGCCCGAACCAATTAAATGATTTACTTGGTAATCGCTTAACTAGTCTGAAGTTCGATATTTTAAATCATATTGAATGCGCCTCTTCACTCATGTGTGAAGGAAAATATGAGTTTGGTAATCGAGATAGTATATGGGAACAAAACATTGAAATAAATTTCTGCTCGCTATCAAATTGAATACTTGAGATCAGGCATGTACACCGAAAGATAAAGAGAATATTTATACCTAAATTATCCCATTGAAGTAATCTATAGTCAAAGAAATGACACGAACGTAACAAAATAATAGATTTGACTAAACTAGATTTCACTGATAAAATTACTGCAATACTCAATATAAAATGACTCCCGGCCACAAAATTGACACGTCTTTAACGACTCAAAACGGGATGCGGACTTTCTACAGTCATCCCTGAGAGAAACTAGAAACCACAGAGTTGATTTCCCAAGAAATATCCTGAAATTACTAATTAAACCACCTTAATAGGAACATTAAATCTACTTCTAAGGGGTTACCGACAAAAAATATAAACAACTCTGGATTCTAGATCATGGGGGTTTTACTTATTTCTGGGAATTTCCAGATTAAACGACGGCCAACTTCCATCGGCAACACTTCAGGTGCGTGAAGGTTCATATCTCAGACAAATTTTCACCACAAAAGGAGTGGTGTCGGAGCGGACATAATACACAAACCCAAGGTTGAATCGCGGGACGCAAATGCTAAGTAGCACTAAGTTCGGCGAGTTTTTCGAAAGTATTAACAACTCTTGATTCAGGGCCTTGTACGGATTTGCTAAGGTCGGAGGAGAACACTGCAGGTTCATAATGATCATATGAGTATTAGAACGACCCATTCTAGGCTCACAAATGAAGGTGTCCACGCAGATTAAATTTACAAACCTGGGGGTTGAATCGCCGGACGTGAATTCTATATGTACTAAGTTAACGGCGAGCTTTCAGAAAATATAAACAACTATTGATTAAAGACCGTGTATGTCTTCGCGTATGTCTGAGGAGAACACCGTAGGCTCACAATGATAACAAGAGTACTAGGAAAACTCTATTTCAGGCTCATAAACGAAGGTGTCCACGGAGATTGAATTCACAAACCTGAGGGTTGATTCGCGGGACGTGATAAAACCTTGGCGGAATGTTTGTGTGAGGGAGGGAGATGAGGTGTGAGGGGAGGAAGACAAAGAGACCGCTTGGGAAGAAGTGACAAGCCCTCCCTACGCATTCCATAATTCATCGTTTATTAATGTCCACTGTTGGACGTCAAAACCCTTAGCGTCGGATAGAGATAAACGACATCCGCCCAGCCGATCGGAGACTGCGACGCGCTGGCAGCGGAGGCACGGCGCGGGCGGGAATCGAGAGACCAGTGCCCCTATTTTCTCCATACGACCCGCCGACGTCGGGAGGGGCGAGGGCGGGAGAGGAGAGAGAGGTCGGCCCTCTTCCGGATGATCGATAAAATGAAACGGGGAGACTCGTGCGCTCGCGTGCTAGGTGGTAGCGGGGACCTCTTTCTCACCCCCCGCCCTCCCGCTCAACTCCCGACGCCGAAGTGAAACGTACGAGGCCGAAATTCGTCGAGGCTGACACGACACAAGGCCCAGCTAATACAACGGCCCGAAAAGTAATCTGCAAGTGCCGATGGAAATAATGACGACACCCAATATTTGGCTCCAACCATCGCAATGCATTCTCGGCCGACCATCGAAATGCGGTGGAACCGTGGCTTCAAAAGACCACAACAACTTGTACGGATGAAGGAAGCCTTTCTTTATGATACCATTAAACTTATCATAGTCAGAACCTCAAAGAAAACTTCAGGATGATCCGCAATAATGTCTAATTATTGAAAAGGCTAGAGCAAAGCCCTTCTGAACAGCAAGTCGCACAGTTTAAAGGTACCGGCGGGCCACATCAAGGCAACCATACAGAAAGATGCTATGTTTTTTTCTAGCGTATGTACCACCTTCTGAATTCATGACGGATACTCTACGAAGAAAACCGATTAGTTTTCATGGTTTATATGGCTAATTACGGTCACAGTTGTGGAAATATCAGAAACAACCCATGGCACCTTGTAGAGTGCACTCGAGAAACGTTGCTTAAACCTTGAGCGTCACTTTCACAATTAAAAATGTTGCCTCATTTTTATAATTTCTAGTAAGATTTAAATGCAACATGACCTTTTCATTAACTACGAGTTAGCTGAGAGCCCGGGTTTTGCATATTATATCAGAATTTGGTTACTGGGTGTGAGCATTATCCATGAGAGAACGTATAAACACTAGTTTGTATACAGAGAAAATATTTATCCACAGATTATAAAACCGTACCAGAGTGAGTTAACAGAAAAACATGATCATAACTCACCGTTTTTGGAACGTAGGCCATACTATCGGCGAAGCATTGCACTAGATTTTCCATTTACGATATTCTACCAATACGTTCCTTTCCCCCAAGAGCCCTACTGACCGAATAAAACCCCTGCGGCCGTAGTTGGGGCACCAGTGGCTCAGGGGATCAAAAGTCAGATGCCTCCCCTAATGGCAGGGTCTGATAATTTATTCATACCCTTTTCTCATCTCCCATGATGATTTCCTGATGGAAGGTGTAAAGAGTAAATGCATTCGAACCTTTCAATATGATTTTTTTTACATGAATGAGCCATTTCACTTATTTCTGCGTTATATGTGGCTATTAATCTAAAACCGACCTAATATCACATATCACCATCATATTTCACCAATTTTACCACTTCAAAGGACAAACTCAATGGAAAAAGACCCCTAATGAGTTAAACAGCGTCAAACAAATTCATTTCTAAAACTTTTTGGCAAGGAAAATAAAATAATGACTAGCATTCTTGTCCTGCGCAAAGATTTTCTAATTTTTAGCAACACAAATGCCCAACTAGTCTTATAAAGATTTTTTGCTCAGTTAGAGATCCGGCATAATAAATATACTTAATAGATGAATACATAACATATACTATCTCTGATATTTTTGTCCACTAAGAGTGAACATGATGAACTTTATTTCTGAAAGTAGCAACCCCGATTGCAATCATGCTAGAAACCATCGGAAAGACTGCGAATGAGTCGATATTTAAAAATAAAAATAAATAAGATTGATGCATACAATGGAAACAGAATAAATGCCTGCCGTCTACACTTTCAAGAACCTCTTCTGTTCTAATTCGCAATCTCAGGCGAGACAAATTGGAATGCTTCCATTTTATTTAAATGAAATGCCACTTTTCCACGAATAAAACTTAACTATCACAACGCGTTTCGACTTACTTAGCCATCAAGTGACAGTCACTTCAACATGGCTACGTAAGCCAAAACACATCGTGACTAAGTATTTTATGCGGAAAATTGCCATTTCATTTCATAATAGCCTCTTCTGTGTTTCGACCCGAGTACTAAAATTACAATAGTTAAGAACTTTTGGCCTTTCTTAAAGAGCTAAAAAATAACCATTGCCGACGGTTTGTGAACTTCATAGGTCAAAAAATACAATGTTATTCTATCTATACTCTATAAAGGGTTACTAAATATTTATATTCAACCATTTGAGTATTAAACCTAGAAAAAATAATACATATACCTTCCATGTAATTTGAAACACAAATTTATTAACTTGTAATTTTTATTTATAATTTTAAGGTTCTAATTATCGGTGGATATTCTCCACAGCTGAATACTAAAAGACTAACGAAGGCACAACACATCCTTGTTCAAATGTTGAGATGCCTCAATCTGCTTCACATCTTGCAGCTCTTCGATCAACTTTCATCAATCAATCGATCTCCTTCATTTCGTGATGCACTAGTATTAGGCACACCATGACAGGCCTATAAAGTCAAACATCGCTGAGGAGTGCGGCAGCATTGTTTGCGCATTATCCTTCCCGAAACTGGGATAATTACGAATTTGCGAAAACTGCTTCTCCTCCTCCCCACATTCCCGCGCGTTTCTCGAGGAAGAGTTCCTTCAAACGGAGTGACGAGCGTCGGGACGGGGGGGGGGGGGGTGGAAGGGAGGGTGAAGGGGCAAAAGAAAGGAACACGAACGAAAGGCCACTCACTCACTCGCAGGCCAATCGGAGAGAGAGGAGGCTGCTTCAGCGCTTGTTCGACCGGTCGCACTTATTGAACTGGACGCCGCGCCGGATACGCAACTGTTTGTATTGTAACCATACACTTCCTTGCTTGCTTGCTTCCAGTTGTTTTTTCATTCTACTACGCGATTAGGTGGCTGGAGCGGTAATCGTGGGTCATTTAATACATTTTCTCAAGTACCTAAGTTAAAAAAATTCTTGAACCACATTTTTTAAGTGTATCTGTTTATGCGTTGGAACCTACGATATGGGAAGTAAAGAAAATGATACAAAGATTATATTTTAATTTTTTTCCATAATTAGAGTATGTTATGACTATCGTTTCCGGCGAGGTATACGAAATGTAGACTAAATTATATTGAAATGTGTTTTTTTTTTCGAATAATGGATCCAGCGTGGCACTTAAATATTTGTTAGCATCAATTATAATAATAATAAATGTATTATTTCGAGTTGAGAAGAATATCTGTACATATTATAATCGAATTTTTACGAAATGTATTTATTGTACCATAATGCTACGTGTTAAAATAGCATTGAATTGCCACAAAACCAAATCAATATGATACAATTTTTTCACTTTATCTAAACATATCACTAATGATAACACGTATGCAAAGTTCACAAAAATCTGTACGTATAAAGTGCTACAACCACCTGAAGTGAGCAGTCTGCATCTATCGATTATTAGTAAGCAGCTCTTAGCTGATGAAAAAAATAAAAGGGTTTGCATCAGTCATGTTCTTCGTGAATATGCTTCTTTGGACGCTCTACCTTCACATTCCATGCCATTCGATACTTTATGTACTTCTCCAGTCCCACGCCAGGTCTGCAAAGTTACCTGAATGACGTCAGATCCTAAACACATTCATTATATAGCTCCAGGGGGAATATCACCGCATTTTCCACAAAAATTACCTCAGGATGACAAAAATGGCTTATCGGCGTCGATCTTGAGCATGTCTTTCGTCTGATTGGTATCTGAACTGGTCATTTACATCGATCACAGTCGCAACAAGTTAAAGATAAACTAAGTTCAAGATGGGTAATCCTAAGAAAATAGAACCATCTGTGAGCCGTTTAACATGCGATCTTGACACAACCTAAGCAATCCGTATAAGATGGTCTAAATAAAAGACTAAATCGTAACAGAAGCTACGGTATTTTGTTTATATGTATTTTTACTACGCAAGAAGAGAGATGGTCATTATAGCCCCACATTTTTTGCGCACGTCCTAAAAATAGTGGTAATATGCCACGTTAAATAATTTAAAACGTTGCCGAATAAGCATTGTTGATTTACGTCATACAATTTAGGACATAGTTCCGAAAACAGCAAAAGAACACGGAGTTCGCGTTAAAGCGCAGCTCTGTGTGATGAGATGGGTGAGCGACGATAGATCAAAAGTATTTTTAAATCATAATTTCCACATGACACTCAGCATCGTTACACAAAATAACAAGTAAAGAAAGCTAAACAAGTATGGATCACGGAGCTGTTGTTCTTCTTTTTAAAAAATGTTTAGTGAATGAGCTGGTATTGCCTAATTACTAAGAGCAGGGCTTTCCCATAAAAAATACACATGTAAAATCACAACCAAGAGGGAAAATTAGCGAAAGCCTTACACGGGAAAAGCTTTCACTTTTAGATAATTTTTTACGTCCTAGTTACACCAAAAGACCATTCTATTCCTGATAAATCCATTAATTAAAATCACACAAAGGTAATTTTTCAAGAGGGAAAAAGCAATTATCCAGAAAGAATTATTTCTAAGTTTTAATTAATTTCTGGACCTGAAGAGTGGTGCAGATGATTGATGATTTTCCATAAACAGTGGCAGAACACCGCCACCAAGAGGTAGCCGATTTTATCCTCGCTTCTCATGTTTCTTCACCTATACCCAGAATAAAAGACATTGGCTTTAAGGAAAATGAAATATCAAATTATAAAACGAAAATGAGTTTCTAAAATAAATATCGAGAGTGAATCCGTTTCATCTCGTTGTGTACTCCCTGAAACACCCTGGAACCACAGATCTGACATGAATCATCGAAGTTTTTAATGAGTTTCAAACAAAGTACCAAATTACATGATAAGGGAAGCGTATAAAAGTATTGAAAGACCAAATGCAAAATGAATCTAGCAATTTTAAATTGCTCAAGATAAAATTTTTAACTGACAATTCAATTTAAATTATTATGTAACTCTTGCAATTTCTTACATAACCACTGCATTAAACGGATGCGAAGGATGGAAGAGAAATTCCTTTGCGTGAACACGCCAAATAACAGATGCGTGCTCTTGCATCTGGGAGAAAATATTGCACACCCCTGACACTATTACAAACCAAGATGATTCTCGACCAATACGCTGGAATTTATATTAAATTAAGCATTTATTTAACCTTTACATTTATGTTGCGATTGAAAATGTTTCAGTAGGCTTTAACATTCTTCTAACCTTGCACATTTGGAGGTTGCCTATTGCATATCCTAAAACTGCTGATTTTAAACCAAGGTCAAAAGCCTCTGGTTGAATAAGGTTACCATTGTGAAGGGGATTCATCGACACGGGGTTAAATATGTGTTAATGTAACTAGTGGAATAAATTTTAAACCACAATACGACGGAAACGATACAGGTCAATAACCTTTCAAAAAAGTTAACATTGTTAAAAGGAGGAATTAAATAAATTCGAACACACCTTCCCGTAACCCTTTGGACTTTTTCAACTATAAAATACTATAAACCAGTATTTTCCACATGTATATTTCATATTTCCTACAAATGTCTTCACTTAAATGCCATTCTAATATGAGATGAATAAAACGACACCTGCCAGCGAATATATATATATTCCACGGGAAATAAAGAGAATCTACTAAGTTCATTTTCCAAACACCCAAATCAATTTTAAAAATGAATGGCAGTTTGTTTTATTCATCACACATTCAATGAAATTTTGTTTCAAATACCGTTAATTCCGAAATCAAGATTCTCATGAGCTAGTTTAATTGTTTGTATTTTTAGTAGAAACAATTTGCAAATACAAGTCCAAAATTATTCATGAGCGATAAAAACTATTTTCAATGAGAAAATCACGCATAAAATGCTTTCCAGACCACTTTCGTATATAATCATCATAATTCAGCATAATGCCAACACAAGAGCAAAGCAGTAATTAGCATTTCTTTAGACGTCGCTTTCAACAAGCTACGTATAGCAGTCGTTTTTATTAGTTTCTAAAACTTAATCCTTCGTCCATTCTGGAAGCTTTTTACCCGAAGTATTCTACCACAAATATTCAATCAGCTTTTGCATTGAATTCACGAGACAAAACTAGAAAAGGTCTTAATTATACCTTGAAACCCTGACAGCGTATACTGAGTATTTGAACAGAAATATCACTGCGTTAGTACTCACCAGAAAAAGTGAAATATTTTGCTTCGTTCATTTCTTGTAAAATCTTGGGACAATACCCTAATGGCAGCCATTTTACGCCGCTAGTAAAAGTATTTTAGATAGCATTACACCGTCTTTTAACGGCGACGAATCAGCTGATTGTAGACGCAACGACTACGTTATCTTGATCATGTCAGGAATGAACCTTTGCGGCAAATTGTAGTTTATAGTCTAGTTCTAGTCATAAAGCGATGAGCAAGAAAAAGAAAACACGTTGACTTCAAATATCGAAAATGAACAGCATGAAATAAATTCTCCATAAGATTTTCCAAAAACCTTAGGGCACACAGGTACATTTCCCCTGCCCAAAATTAAATAGACATCAGTCACATGCTTGAACTACTGATCATATTATAATTAGTATTATTTTGACTCATTAAAGCTTTCTGGTGCAATTAACTGAAGGGTGAATGAAACTAATGATTAATATTTACTTCATTTAAAATAATCAGATTTCGGGATCAAAATCTATTTGAATAATTTATGGAATCAAGTTGAACTGAAAAAGGTAAATACACATTTATGGATAGGAGAATTATGCAGGATAGGTGCAAGTTTACGTTTATATCCATATTCATCTGCCTCGAATACGTATAAATCACCGACATTAGACTCTTGCCTGTAACGTTTTCCAATCGATCGATAGTATAAAACCAACTTACTCACGAATATATTCAAACATTTTCGAACGACTGACTAGACAGGTCTCCCAACTTTTCACATTTTATGATCAACGTGTAATATATCAGATACTTTAGAACAACATGGATCATCCTAGATCAAGTTCATGCCGTCATCATCGGAGAATCCAAGATTAAATGTTTTCAAAAATTAAAAGTTCTTCGCAGTCAATTTCTCGAGATAATATGACTTAAATGAGGAGAAGCGTAGTTGAGAAGTTTAAATGTGTCGGTAGAGGAATGAAGAGGGTAATAAAGATAGAGAGGATAAGAAAGGATGCGTTAAACAGTGGGTAAGAAATAAAATAAGGGAAGAAAAATTGGACGAAAAAATGAGGAAAAAAGACCTATTGAAGTAAGAGGCTCATGAAGGCTGCAATAGAGGGAAGCGTGATTGCTAAAATGGGGAGAGCGAGAAAAGAATAGGTATTTTTCAATGCGTAGGGTGGGTAGAAGATATGACATGTTTCAGAGGGACAAAGAAGAGGGATTACGCCGTGCTTTGTGAAAGGATTGTCCCAGGATTACCTACCAATTGTAGTAAAGAACTAAGCATGGATTGTCCTTTATCAGACCGGTATAGGTTGGAAAATCAGTAATCTTACTATATCTTGATAGCTTTTTCTTGTGAATATTTCACATTCATTTCTATTCGCTAGCGACAAAAATATTCCAGTAGTTACCAATAATGGAATCAAAATGAAATATAAATTGAGATACTTGTTAGATAAGAATTCGGAGAGTAATATTAATTATGTAAGTATATATTATAGTTAATAAGGATTAAATTACATTCACCGGTAAAAAAATCCCGAGTTTAAAACTTAAATTGAGCGTTATTAAGTAATTTCCGTAGAGTTAGCGGAAAATAATGCTCGTATCTCAGGGATTTCAAACTAAATACACCTTCAAACATAGTTAGTGCTAAAGATTATTTCAACAAGTATATGGCGGACAACTTTTGAAAATTACAGCAGTGTAAAAATACAAACATTAATTCGACAAAGATAACAGTGGATGGAATTTATCCCTCGCTAAATTTCTCCGTGCTTAGGAACAAAATGTCAAGGACGATGACACATGGACGGGTTTTGATTTGAAGTGCTCTCATCATGTATTTAAAGCACAAAAAATTCCGGCAGACATGGAGCTTAATTTGGTTACTAAAAAGGAGTGGGTACTTAAGAGCCTTCAGGCCTTCAGATTCCGTTTTCAATGTTGACCTCGAACGGAGTCAAAACTCAATAGCGGCGCAAGTTAAAAGACCTTTAGCTAGTACGTGGTTGTCCACAAGAGTATATCAGCCCGGCCATAGTTTCAATACATAATCGCCATTTTCAAGGGTATAACAACAACCTATCACGGTCTGTACCCTTGAAAACGACGATTCTGCCTTGGAACTAAGTCGGACAGTAATAAATTCGAGACTAAAGTTACTAAAAAACCATCTTTAAATATTTGAAAATTTTCTTCCATTAAGTTATCCAAGCAGATGAAAAAGAAATTCAACGTCGGCAATCAACAGTGGTAAGAAACCTGCAATACCGACAAACCATTCGAACAAAAAAACCACCTTTCCATGCAGGAAGAGGAAGGAAGATGGACAGTTAGACAAGAGTAAACAAAACAACCGATGAGGTCTCTTACCTGATTTTTTCAAGTCGAACTGCCCGCCGGAAAAGTGCGGCCCTCCGTCAGAGAGCTCCCCGTCAGCGGGTCCACCGCCTCCGCTCCCTCCGCCCCTTCAGCACCCCGGGCCGTGTCCTCTCTCTCTCTCTCTCTCTCTCTCTGTCGCCAACTCTTCCTCCGGGCACCAAAACCACTCTCCGGGCTCTTGCTTGCGTAAGTTGCTCACTCAATGGGTCCTTCGTATCCCCCGGCGTCGGTCTGAACTCCGGCAGTAGTCCCTCCACCTCACCGCAGGTGCAATATTATTGCTACCCCCCTTGGAACACCCTATGCTCACACACACCCCATACTCGGCGGAAGAGAAGAACACACAAAAGCTCGAGAGAACAGGTAGTACTTATAACAAGTATAATGCCTTCGGTTCACCGATTGACGAACAACACACGCGTAATCACTGTTTCTTTTATATTATTTAATTTTGATTTTTTTCCTTTCGGCGCTGGTTATCGCGAGCTCGGAAATTCGAATGTTTCAGTGTGTACACACTAAAGCAGCAGTATCGTCAACATTCGCTCACAACGTCAACTGGAAAGACGCGGCAGAGAGGAGGAGAAGAGGCTTGAGCGGAGGGGAAGTTTGGAGGGGAGGGGGTACTGATGGAGGGGAGGTTGACTGAGAGCAGGAGAGAGAGAGGGGTGTGAGAGGAAAATCACACACACGCCCACACACACAGGAACGCACGCGGGGGAGCGTTACATACGTTACAAGAGAGAAAAAGATGTCCAAAAGGAGAAAGGCGAGTGGCAGGGGATGCTTAAACGTAGCTCCTCCTCTCTCTCACGTTTCACAGTCCACCATTTTTGCCCCCGAACAAATATATCGAACGAAACTCCTCCCCAGACCTGTGATTACTTTTTTCCTTCCTCAGTTTCGATTCCTCTACAGTGAAGGATAAAAACACGCTTGCAGTCTGTTTCCCTTTCCCAGCGTCCCTTCCCAAGCGTCCACCTTCCTCGCCACACTGCGGCGCACTGACTTGGTCCGTCCTGCCGGCGTCGATTGCGACGTAGTCTTCTGTCTTCTCCTCCTCTCCTCCGCGCTTGCTCTTCCCCTCCACTCGCTCTCCCGCTTCGCTGTACGCTCTTCTCCGCGCGGGACAGAGAGGGAAGGCGCGAAACACGACCGGTGCAAAAGACAAAGTTTATCCAAAAACGCGTGTGCGAAAAAAAAACTGGAACACGAAAAATGGTTCCTTCGCTTTCACCTAATCTCTTTCCCCGAGTCTCTTCATACTACGCACACGTTCTCCTTTTCCTCCTCATTACAGTGAAGGAGGAAATAAAAATAGGAGGAGATAATCTGAGACCTCCATTCAAAAAAGTCCTTGAGCGCAGGGTACAGAACGAGACGATTTCCTCAGAGGGGGGGAAAACCCAAAGGCGCACGAGAAAAAATGGTCCCTTCGCATTCGCCTCCTGCCTTCCGTTTTCTTGTAAAACGACACCACTTCCTATCCTCCTCATAACGCCTTGAGGAACTGAATTTTTGGGGGAGAACGCAAGTTTCCTCGGGAGTAATTTGTCAGCTTTCACGGATGAGCGAAAGGCGCACCTTCCTCTTCCTCATCATAACCGATGGAGGATTGAAGCAGAACGGAAATCAGACCCTCCCGCAGAGGAGCAGCAGCCCTGTCGGAATGAAGCCTTATTTCTACCAATTGAACTGATCATGCAACTTCTCTTTCCTTAACTAAATCTATGAGGATGGTGATGATACGAAAATCAAGACTTTCTGGAAGGAATCCTCAAAACTACCCCAACCGTGCCCCAAGCTAGTGTTGCGTGATCGCAACTCTATAGCGTGTAAACTTGCTAGTACTTTAGTGCAAACATCCTGGCGTGGGAGTCTCGGGGGTGTTTTGTTCCAGGAAAAGGGCACGGATAAGTATTTTCCCAATTATTTATTCCGCATTCGACCGGCGACGCTGTTATTGCCGGCGGTGGCTGGCGCCCCGACTTGCTCTCGAACCTCGATGGCACGATTCCATCGGAATCGGCGCCCTCTGCACCCCAACCCCTTCTTTCTCTCACATTCGCCACCCTCACCGACAATCCTTCCTCCTTTCATCCCCCCACTTAAAGATTTCCTCCATCTCACCCCTCACTAATAAAAAATCTACGGCCAACCTTTAAAAACCCCCGCCGCCCCTGCTCCCTCCTTTCTCTCCAACTTCCCCTTTACTATTCCCTGAAATCCCCCTCCCCCTAACTGTCTTCCACCTCCCCTCTCTCGCTTCCCACACCTACCTCCTCTCCATTCCTCCCCCCCCTCTCTCTCCTAACCCCTCTCCCCTCTCACACCCATCCCTCCCCTCCCTCTCGGAGAAGGGGAGCGTATATCGATTCGGGCGAGACCCGTCCCTATTCGACCTCCTCCATGCCTCCCTCTCTTTCCTGACCCCCCCTACCTACCCTGACCCCCCCTTCTCGCCTACCTCAGTTCCCGTTACTCCCTTTACTTCTCCACTCTTTCGCCGCAACCCCAAAACACACACCCCCTCACCCCGTGCCTCCCCACGCCGCGTTCGGCGACCGAGATCAAAACTGCGCCGCTTCCTGGTTCAAGTCCCGGCGTGGGCACTCGGGAGTGCGATGCGACGCGAGTGGTGCCTACCAGAGGGTGAGCCACGAGAGAATCAAAAGGGCACCATTGAAAAATACGAATAGTGAAAAATTTTCTCTCACAGATTGCAAAACTTGGATATGCAACGGTGTAAATAACGCATTTTTCATACATTTCTATGAATTTTCACACAGTACCACCTCTATATTAGCCCAAGCCAGAATTACGTGGTTTTCTGGGGAGGTTCATGAGGATGGAGAAAGAGAATAAAAACTCCCCCAGAAAATCACTAAGCGATAGAAATATTAACACCTAACACTCCAGTATTCTGCCAGCTGATGGGTAGATTTAATACATTTCCCAACCTAGCTTTAAAATTTCTGGGCCATCTTTTCTATTTCCTGCACATTACCCAGTCGCCATCAGGTCTCACTTAAGTTCCTCACACCCTCTGCCTCTCCTTGTGACATCCAAGTACCCTTCCTTCCTCTTCCACGCTTGCCAAGCGCTCTACTTTCCACCACCCACTTAATCATACTCTTTCCTCTCAACATTTCCTTATTTATACTTTTTTCCTTCTCCGAATATCCTCCACCACTTATATTTCCTTATCCACCATATCCAGCACTTTCTCGTTCTTCTTCCTTACTACCCAACTCACATGTCACACTCTAGCTGTAGTCATTATGAAAGGCAACCAAAACCTGGGGTCATTTGCATCTTAAGAGATATCTATGTAGGATAGCACAGAGGAATCAGATCAGTGGATAAAGGAACAAAAAAAATAAGGTGACATGAGCGGCAAAAGGAGCCAAATGGTTCTCTCGGTTTCACAACTCATCTGATGAACGGAGGACTACCCTGGAAGTGAAACCCAAGCTGAGATATGTCTTCCACTTCAAAAAAGTCTCTTTCCACCCGCCATTATTCTAATTACGTCCAGAAAAATTTCGGAAAGTACAGCAAGGGCTGCTTCGGACGAAAATAAAACTGTGAGGACAGACTCAAGAGAGAAGTTACGGGTATAGTACTCTACCAGTACTCTACAATACCAAAAATACCAGATTACTTCCTCTCTTCGAGTTTCAACAGTGATTTAATTAAAAAAGCACTTTTAAGTGATCGAATACTTCTGTTTATTGATTTTGTCCATTGCCTATCGACAACGGCCTACCACGATGGAAACACCGGCTCCCGATCAGTTACGGAAGTTAAGCATCGTTGGGCTCGGCTCGAGTCTGAAGGGGTGATCCTCCGATTCGTCCAAGTTCTGTTGCCCCTGTCTGCACGTGGCAGACAGTGAGTGCGAAATGACCTTAGCCGTAGAAGCATGCTAAACAAAAAAATACTACTACTCTATTGACTATCACAAAAATGTTGATCAAATGTTGAGATATAAAATATTATTAATGCTAATCTCAACAATTCCCCATTTCCTCGCAAAGGAACTTGAATACGCGCTTACGGGTGGGTTGAGCATGGATCGGAGGGATGAAATGCATCGGCGAGACGAATCAGGGGCGAGAGTGAGACAGAAGTGAAAACAGTTGGAAAAAACTCAACAAACTCAGAAAAAACTCTTGGACAGTGAAAAATTCTAACAACCGCATTAAGATAGGCTTTATGATTATTTTACACTCGTGAACCAAACGAAGTAAATAAGTCTCCCATTCTGTGTGAAACTGATATAAGAGATCAGTAAAATTTGCAAAGTTGCAAAATCGTCTAATGTGGCACATTGAAACTCGAAGGCTCAGAGCTCGGACTTTGGAAATTATGAAGGCATTGAGTAACCTATTTTACTAAGAGGGCACAAGGAAATATTAGAGATACAGACACGAAGAAAAGGTTATAAAGTTATAGATTAATCAAGAAACTGAATGGCTATATGGAACTTAAACTATAAGAGAGAGAGAGACACTGTCGACAGGTTAAATTACGGAATGATATTCTCCATCACGAAATGTTTTATCAATGCAAATTATAAAAAAATAAACATGCACTGTACCTACAAAATCTTTTGCATATTTCGTTAGGTGTCACCACAGAAAAAAACCCAGAAAATTTAAGAAATATACAGAGGAATACTGGAAGTTGACAAATGGGGCGTTAGAAAGAGGGAAGAAAGAGGAAGTATAGACCTGAGTCTTCAAAATATTTAAGGCTCCTTTCCCTCACAGCACCCGGACTCAATCCTAATTACAATCCCTGTGAGATAAAAAAGTGAGTGAGAATCGCTGAATTTAAAATATATCTTGTTTTCACGTGGAGAGTGGGAATCTTTCCCGTAAGGTTCTTGCTCTCTTCCATCTTCAACCTGCTTTCCCCTGTACATCTCCCCATTGACAGATGTTTATTTTTTCCTCCAATTTCTCTCCTTTGATCTCGGAATCTAATTTATTCATTTTTTTCTCCGGTGTAGCTAGATATGAGAAACACGAGGGTAGCCACTTTTTTCTCCTACATTCCACAAAAACATGCTTATAAACCTTAATACGACGGAAATGAAAATGGTATGGAATATTGGATGCTAAGATGATCGTCGCCTCTACTTTCTTCACAGCCGTCGGCTTGGTAAAAGAATTACTTTCTTCAAGAGTAATCGACGGAGAAGTTTCATTTTATATTAATTTATTTTTCTTTAATAATTTGTTCATTTCGATTAACGGGGGTGTGGGATGAGGATCATCCGCAAGAAAACAAAATTAATAAGTTCTCAAAGAGTAAGGAAAGCGAGGCTAAGCATAATAGTGAGCGATGATAAATTAGAACACGTGGAGCAATCTCGGTAGCATTTGGTTGAAAATGGTTACAGCAATCAATATATATAAGCGTAGAAGAATAGCTCTGTGCAAATACCGTTTATCAAGAGAGGATAATTGATCAGAGGTGTCCAATAAGAGTGAAAAAAAGGTTAGAAAAACTTATATGAAATGAAGCGTCGTGTAAATCCAAAACTTAGCCAATGAGTAAAGAATATGAAAATCGCTTACTATGCTCCGGGGATGAATTTTGAGAAGGATACCAATAATTAGCTGGGTGGAAAGGAAGACGAAGTATTGAACATGGCGGAGAAAAAAAAGTCCGTGAGGAAAATTCAAAGGGTGCAGAAGACATGTTTAGAAGGTGCAATGACGGGCAATGGGCTGCTGAAGACAGTGATGGTGGGGAGAATGTTGGGAAGCAGGGGAAGAGGTTGAGGTATAGTTGAGATTTTGGACATTGAAGGATGAGAGGTACGAAGATTTAAGGGTGGGGATATTGGAAGCTTTCCATTTAATGTGTTGAAGTTTGCGCATCCGCAGAACAGATCGGGACTCATCAGCGCACTTAAGCACACACGAGAGACTGACGAATGGAAAGATGTGCGTTGGGGAAAGCGTTCCGTAACCTGCCGGTAGGTAGCTACATCTAGGTTCATAAAATGTTTTGTTCATAGTTATCGAATACGTCTCTTCCCAAGGACTACAACCTTGCCGTGGTGGAAGGGCTTGCGTGCTTCGATGATTCCTATACATGAAATGGCGGGATAAATGATCCTTGTAGGGCCATCATGCCAGATATGTCGAAGGTTAGGAGAACGACGAATGGTAGTCCTCGCACCGTCTGTACCTCAGAGTGGCTACAAGAGGCGTCTGACCCCAGTGGGGTGGCTAATCACGTGATGCTTTCACGTAAAAAAACACTACTGAGTAAGGCCACGGGCAACCATCTCAATTAAAAACCCTTGAAAATATGGACAGTTCTTATATGAAAATGAATCCTGGCAACTACGGGACTCGGCCCAGCGCGAGCAGAGATATGCGGTAGAGCTATATGTTAAGGAATTAAGACCCAGTGCATTAGATATAGAAAGGGAAGAAGACATCGACAGTGATGACATCGGACCAGAAATCCTTGATAGTGAAATTAAAAAAGCACAACGAGACATGAAAATGAATAAGACGGTATGAATAGATAGCATACCTGCAAATTTTCTAAAGAGTATGGGGAAAACCTTCTGAACCTATTCGTAGGATTTATGAGGGTGGAGTTTGGCCGGAAGACTATGCAAGGCAATGCTAATTCCGATAACGAAGAGCAAGTAAAAAAAGTATATAGGAAAACAGGGCAATAAGCATAGTATCCCACGCCGCCCAAGTAGTTCTGATAATTATAAATAAAAGGCTAGAGAAGAAGGATAACGAAAACCTATGTGACGACCAGTTTGGGTGTAGGAGAGGGACGGGAACGCGAGACGAGCGAGGAGGATGCTAGTAAAAAGAAATCTAAAATATGGGCAGAATATTTTTCTTTGCTTTGTAGACTTCAAGAAGGCGTTTGATAGGGTGGACTGGACGAAATTAATGGGATTGTTGAAGAAATTAGGGGTCGATTGGAGGGACAGACGTCTCATTCGAAATATGTATATCGCCCAAACGTCGCAGGATAGGGTAGACGATGGAGAATCGGGTTGGTCCGTTATACTCGTAGGACGGGGAGTGCGACAGAGGTGTTCACAATCGCCGTTGATTTTTAACGCGTATTCTGAAGAAATGGTAAGGGAGACATGGGGGAAATGGAGGAGGAATAAAGGTAGGAGGGGACTTGATAAAGTCAGGAAGATTTGCAGATGACCAAGCATTGGTTTGTCAGTCAGCCAAGGAGTTACAGTCAATGATGAATGCATTAAGGGTGCAGTGCAAAGGGCATGGAATGAAGATAAATCATAAGAAGACGACAGTGATGAGATTTTATAGAAGTAAGAACTCCGGGATTAATAAAGGATGGGAGGGCGCAAAATAGAGCAGGTTTATAGTTAACGTATCCTGGTAGTATTTTGGAGGACAACAGGTTTATTGGTAGGGACATAGATGTCCTGGCTAAAGAAGCATTTTAAAGGAGAAGGCAATTGATGAGGGGGTCTGAGAAGGTACGTAAAGAACTCTGAAAAAGACTAAAAACTGGTGACAACTCTGATATGGCGCTGTATGGGTTGGAAACTTGGTCATTGCGAAGGGCCGGATGTACGTAGAACTGAGGCGTTTGAGATGTGGGTTTGAAGAAGGATGGAGAGGGTGAGCTGGGTGGTGACGAGGACGAACAAGGAGGTATTGGATATGGTTGGAGAGGAGAGGAAGCTGGTGGCGGAAGATCGGAGACGGCGAAAGAGATGGATGGAGGACGTTTTGAGAGGCGAGGGCATGTTGAATATAGAGGGGAGAACACTGGGGAAGCGTGGAAGTGGAAGGAAGATGATAGGAATTCTGGGAGAAATTAGAAGAAATAGACGATATGAGGAATTTAAGATGGATCTAATGGCGGGACATATATAGGAGGGAAAGCGAGACAATGTGTATGAAATTGGAATGCAGAATGGGGACTGTCCAATAACCTACCAATCAGCTGGTACTTAAAAAATAGAATACGTTCAAAAAATATATTTCAATGCGTGTGATTTTCACCGTGCAGAGTAATATAAAACTTTTTGACGCCTGTAGAGTAAGTTATCACAAGTACAATAATCACGGATGAAATAACCGAAGATCTTTTATTGTTTAGCGCTTTTTACATCTGCTCTCGATCTGTTTTGAAGTGCGCAGCCGGGTGTTCAGGGTCTCAAACGAATGAAAAGCAAGTGATGCGAAGTGAGCATCACAGTTTAGTAAATAGAAAGCTCCATAAGTTAAGAGGTATGAAGTGCATCGTGACAGAGTATGATTGAAATTACCCTAGGAATATTAAGGTATTGACGTAGGCTGAAAATATCCTCGAGCGTACCCATAATTACTAGCGAGAATGAATGCCCGACGCGAAGAAGTCGAGACGGGATTCTCGAAAGGAAGGCGTAGGAGAGAGGGCAACTTGGGAGAAGGGTTGAATGCCGTATCCCTTCGGTAAAAGACGCAGTTACGACGATGCATTTACATTTCTTTGGAAAGGAATGAATGCGTGGCGAAAGTAGAGGAGACATAAGGAGTGAGAGATAGAGAGACAGACAGAAAAGGATAAGTAAGGAGGGGAGAGGAGGCGTCAGCTGTGCCTCTAACTTACACCTGCAGCAATGGGAGGGTGAATATGGAACGAGTTAGTGTGTGGAAGAAGAGGGGGAAAAAAGGCAGGATTTTTTTGGAAGGGGAGCAGCGGTGGTTTTTGGACTATTTTGAGAGAGGGGAAAGGTAGAGATAGTAGGGGGGGGGCTTTGGTGGGTGGGCGGTAGGGGTTGGCGCCGGGGCGGACGTGGTGGCGCCGTGACTGGCCTCCACACTCTAGCCGGCAACCTTCACCGGGGACTTCTCTCCTTGAAACTTATCCAAACTCACACCAACCACCGGGAATCATGCAACCTCCCTCTCTCCACCTCCGCTTTAAATGGATGGACCAGTGGAACTATTCTCTCGCTCGTTAAGACATGGTACGATTTGTCATTTGTCGGATCATTATATTTCTTTATGACTTATAAGCAAATATTATTGTTTAAATCATACTTAGCGAAATTCATAGGCGAATGGGGTGATCATAATGAATCCCTAGCTAAAACAACAAAATAAATTTTTAGACATATTTATGCATACATCTATAATTAGACATATGCCTAAGTGGGGCCCAAAATATTTTTCTCCTAACCAAAATCAGTTGTCAATATTAAGTATGATAGTAAATATATTCGAAGTTCAAGAAATCAGTTACCATATTGGTTCACTAGTGTCTCTTTTCTCGTGTTTAAAAAAATACTATCTATGCATGAGTGACCAAATGAGTACTTTTATTAATTGTAAAATTTAATACTGTACAATATTATTTCAGCTTCAATGGCAACATTTACGAATAACTTTAACGAGAAAACAACAAATCTAATGGCCAGTATTCTTTTTCATTTATTTAGATGACTGAGTCAGTATCCCCAACAATGGGTCTCTCTAAAAGGATACATGGATTCCCAACGATTGTCTCATTATTATATTCCTATTCCCATTTACGTTCGCAGGAAGCAAAAACCTTCGATAAACCGTATTTTGGAAGCGAGAAACTCAGCGTCAGTTTTTTCCCCGCTTGGTTTCGACTTCATCTGATTGGTTGAAAATCAAAGCCTCCAAAGTGAGGAGCTTAAAAAAAATATCACACTTGGTCGCTAGGAACCGAAAGTTTAATACAAATGTAGTAGCGATTGCCCACTGCTAAGTAATGGTATCGGATGGCGTTTTTGGCCAATAAAATTTGTCATAAGTAAGAGTTTTCGTTAGCTGTGGGTTAATGAAGAATTCCTTACGAGTTAATAGATTAGCACTATTGGTTTGAATTCCCCGCGATAGAGACAAGAAGGAAGGAGTGAGATCCGATACCATTACTTGGCAGTGGGCAATCGCTACCACATTTGTATTAAACTTTCGGTTCCTAGCGACCAAGTGCGATATTTCTTTGAAGCAAGGAAACGCCTATCAGGAATTACCTACCGCCGCACCATTCTCATCCTGAATCGGAATCCCAAAAGTGGTGGAGAATTTTCAGGGGCAAGGGGATAAAATGGTTCCTTCTCCTGGGATCCGAGAACAGAGAAGACAGAAAGGAATGGTGATGTGATGTAAATGATATCACATGTGCGGAGCGAAATACCAATGGAGAAAGTATTATGACAGTTGTGGTAAAAATATGGTTTACGAAAACTCTCCGAAGTATAACAGGCTAACTTAAGACTTGACAAGCCTCCATATAAAGACATACTTAGAATAATGGATAACTAAAAACAATGGTGGAAGACAAAACGAATGGGAAACGATACCGAGGAAGATCAAGTAAAGAATATGTTAAACAATTCACAAGACTAAATACGGAATTATTACGTATAGTAGTGGTTAGCTGAGATGAGAATAGAGAGGAGAGCTGCAGCCAACCAATATTCGCATTGATGACTACTGATGTTGTCCGGGAATTTTTAAGTACATCAAACTACCCCTTTTATCCCCTATTCACGCAGACTTACCACGCTGTCCGTTCTTTCTCGAAATTTTTGGAACCGAGTTCGATTTCCAGAAGTGACGCTGCTCTTCAGGGAAATGCCCGATACCTGCTTTGCTGTCGTGTACAGAGCTCTCTGTGTAAGGCCAGCGCCAGGTTTTCCTCCATCTTTAGTCCAATCTTCAAAACAATGCTACCCTTAATGTCTTACTCGCTTTATCCTTCGATGCAAAAATAATCTCGACGCTCGCTCGCCTCGCAAAAACCAGAACACAGAAAAGATTCCTCTAGCTCAACAGCTCTCCCTTCCAATTACATATATGCAAGCATGGGCTAGGTTTCTACTAACTTTCATCTTTTTTCTAGATTTGTGCCGATTTACGAGTTCTTTCCACGATTGAATAATTCTCTCCATTGTGCACTGTAACTCCTCTTCATACTCTGCCAGTACTCCTATTCATCCACATATTTTATGGCCTCATTATTAACGTGCTAACTACTATACCTTTTGATTTTTCTAAGGCCTAATAATAAAAATCTTCAGTCCATGTTGAAAGAATTATATTATATATGGTGCAAATGTCATGAGTTTAGGTCAAAACCTCATGACATGACCATGACATTTGCACCATAGAGAAAAAGAGGTCAAGAATAAATACCATTTGAATTATATTATATGCATAACATATTATAATATTATAGTATATTATAACTAGTATATTTTCCACGTGGTTTTTAACGCAAACCAACTAAGGTTTTGATATCCTTTACTATTACAAAGATCTATCAAATAGGTAAGACAAAACTTAGGCCAATTTAATTCGACAGTGTCGGGTGATATATGGTGGAACAGCATTTTAAATAAAAACTACAGTAATTGTAGCCCACCTTGCCAAACATTTGATAGAGGAGTCCCATAGAACAAACTTTGACTTGAAGATCCTCCATTATGAGAAAAAGGGACGACGCCTGGACACCTTGGAGCAGTGGGAGATCATCAAGAGAAAGAAGAAGAAAATGAAACTTCTCAATTATGTAGCATATGATGTTCACTCCCCCATTCTATCCTTGTCCACCTGACAACCCAACCCTTCCTTTCCCTCCCTTCCTCCTCTTTCCTCTGCTTATCTCCACAAGAACCCCCCCAATAGGCCACACTCCCGAATCCTCGG
The DNA here is from genome assembly GCA_963573305.1 of Pyrrhosoma nymphula. Classification (NCBI taxonomy): domain Eukaryota; kingdom Metazoa; phylum Arthropoda; class Insecta; order Odonata; family Coenagrionidae; genus Pyrrhosoma; species Pyrrhosoma nymphula. The sequence continues at coordinate 72,110,026 of OY754327.1, read as the reverse complement.
GAAGGTCACATGTCATTTGACAACACCCCCCCCCCCTCCCCTGTTATTCACCTTCAACCGTCCCCCTCCCCGTCCTTATGACTACCTCCTTGTTTTGTCAAGAATCCCCCCCCCCCTCTTTCCTTTGCTACTTTGTATAAATATTGCTATTGGAGGCATAACGTGTGCAGACCTGACGATGACGCCCTAAGGAGCGTTGAAACACGTGTTGTGTATTTCACATTAAATTTAAGTGGACAGTACAATTACTGTAGTTTTTATTTAGGCCAATTTGTATAGCCAGGGTCGGTAGCGGTGATGTTAAATCCTTATCTGACATTTCCAGGGTCGCGGGAACGAATCCCACCTGGGTGGGATTAGCACAACGAAGGGCATGATTTAGAATGTTTGTCCGTTGTTGCATGATAAAATAGCTGATATGTATGAGACTCTTGTGGCTGTTTTCAGAATAATATTTAATAAAAACACAGTGGTTATGATACTATTTTTTTACGACATGAACAATAAGTAAGTAATAAGTCTCCCATAAGTAGTCCTTCACGTTAGGCCTGAAACTCTCTCCTATAGACTCTTCAGAATTAACATCGAACAGCAGCAACATACTTAAAGGGATTTAACAGTTTTGCGACATCTACGATACAGGATAAGGCCGAAGAAATAAGATGGAAGACTGGCCGGCAATCGTAGAACATGGTTTTCCTTCTTCCGATACCTAAACTTCGTCTCTCTTTGATTTGGCGCCATCTCCCTTACCCTCTGTTTTCCCTCTCGTCCCCCTCTCTCGCTCTCCCTTTACGAGCTTCCCCCTTTTCGCCTTCGGGATCAAAGGACCACGCCATCGGATCTCTTTCCGGTAGCAGACGGGGCAGAAGCCGACGGGAGGGACGCTTACTGCCGGGGAATCGCCTTGACCCTGACCGTCTCCTACGCGCCCGCTTCTCTTTGAATGGACAACTGCGACGTGCAGACGGATACACCCTCAACACAATGGGGAATATGCATAAAATCTATAACTCATGTTTGAAAAGTGAATATCTTGGTATAGCAAATTTTATTCATCTATAAAGGTACCTCAAACATATAATCCATACGTATATACGTCAACCATAAGCATCAATATCAGCCTTGAAAGATGTAAACTTTTTTAAGTCACTTGATCCAAACGGTATATCTATGTTTTGAAGTCAAATCGCTTCATTACGCGTATTTCAACAATGATCGCATGATACTAGCGCATTATCTACCATAAAGAAAACAATCGATCACTTTTGTCAAATTAGGCTAAATCAGCTATACCTCACTCACATGGAAATTTATCGTACTGCTGGAACTGACACCGTTCCGTGACATCATTAGCCGAATTCTCGACGACGCGACGTAGTGTTTTGACACCTTATACCTAAGAGCTCAAAATTTTGAGCATGAAATATCTTCATCAAAAGAGGTTCTTTGCCAGCCTGCTAATTTAATAATACTGACCTCCACTTACATACACATAGTTTAAAAACATGATAAATCTTCCCCATTGTTAAGATCGAAATTTCTTTTAGTGGCGGCTCAAAATTTTTGTAAACCTCCGTCAACCTCGCGATCAAATTGGTACACTGCACGCCAGCTGTTTCAGTCTTTTTTACTCGGTGAAAAGACTCCGCCTGATACAAAATCGGTAAAACGCTGGGGAGAGAGGCTGCTTAAATCCTCGTCAGTGGGATTACGGCTGCGTGATACAAACAACACGCCAATCACTGCTCATCCTCCCCCAATTAAGGTCAATCACCACGCTAATGGATGGGAAAGAAGCAAAACGTTACACGACATGTACATTTTGTGCAAGGCATCCATTCCATGAATATGCCTTGTAATGAAATTTAATGAGATGATAGATAATGCATAATATTGACTTGGCATTTAAAAAAATGCAAGCTGAATGTTATACGGAAAATTTAATCAAAATATTTCTCTCATTACCTGAGCGAAAAAAAACGAAATTAGAAAAATACATCTCGGGCTGAAAATTGTTTATGGGTATCATACTATGCCTAATTCTAAAAAGGTGGACTAGGTATGGTAATTAATCACACAGTGACTACAAATTAAGTAGATTGATAATAACCATTTTGACACTTCACATTTTGGAATGATTCGTAATTGCAACATTTTGAGTTCCTTTTGAGTTGTGGTAGTTCGAAAACTAAAAATTAGATAAAGTTGCTTTTTAAGATTCAAATAAACTCTATGCTGCACAAATAATCAGCCACACATCAGATAAAATCTGCTGCAAAGTCTTACACGAATGGAATACAAAATAGCATGCCATGAAAAAGGATTAATATTAGATCTCTAGCAATTTAAAATTAAAATGACTGTTACGAAAGATGTTTAACAGAGAATTACGGATCATAAGCAACATCCATCGTAGTCAGAAGTGAAACATTCAATGGTTTCAGCAAAGATATTTTTTTCTTCATAGAAAATAGCCCAGCGCAGCAGCATATTTAGGCATCCTTTCCATAAAAGGTCATTTATTACGACAAAATCAAATAAAATCTTTTCCCTTCTCCATGTCTAACAACAAGTCGCTCAAGCAACCCACCCTTAAATAAAGGTCTAATTTCGGACAACGTTACTTTATGAAAAGAAACAGGCATTGGTCTGACAGATTTGTAATTTTATTTTTATTTCATTAAATAACTATGTAAAGTCTACATATTTTATGAAATTGAAATTTTAGGAAAACCATTGGCATGTCTTCACTCAGTATAGTAGGTAAAATTCTATTTAAAAAGAATCAGTAACCATGTAATTATAAGTGCATGCAGTTTAATGGCGGATTATATCTAAGCAGCATGCATCAGCCAATTGATAGACCATGAAGTAACATAAACTAAAGAAGATCAGCAGCAAACTCAGAGCTAATTTTAATCTCACATACCTTAATTATTCTCCCTCTAATGAATGTTTGGTAGAAATTTGGAAACAACCCTTCGCACTGGCCATGAAACAAAAGATGAAAAAAATTATTAAGTGTGTAAAGTTATGATAAAATTTTACGTTTATTCTTAAATGGATAAAATATAATACACCATAAGAACATAGTTCTGCAGCAATAATGCCATGGTTAATATACATTTTACAGGTCTCTCCATGTGTATTCCGAAATTACCCTCGGCGCTTGTGAGGTTCACATTTTTTCCGAAAATAAACATTTCATTTCCACTTTATAGCTTGTCCTCTCGTTTGTTGCCTCGTTTTTTCCTCTGGTGCACACAATTAAACTTCATATCGGATTTGAAGTTAGTTAGAGGCAAAATTCAGGGAACGATTATGTTAAGGAAACTTGATGACAATGTAATGCTAATTTATATAGTGACTCAAGATAAAAACAAAATAACTTTAAACAGATTTCAAAATGAACGACGAGGAAGGCAAGCAAATTTTCATCCACGATCGAACCGCAGATGGATGACTGTCGTCATATATAAATTTGAAAGAGCTAAAAAAGGATTTTATTTCGTTAATCTTTAGTTTTTGATTTAGGCAACGCGAATACATTAGAGCAAATGGATTTTTCTCATCTCACTAACACATTTATTGACTATCGCTTTCCAATACGTTCTCCTTCATCTTCAATAACCCACAACCCATTCTCACCGTCTAGACCACTAACATTGTGATCAAAAGAAGAAAACCCACTCTGTTTCCCAGCAAACTGTAAGGGTGAATATGCAAATAAAGCGAAGTCAACAGAGTAAATGTTTTACAAAATGCTGCCCAAAGACCACAGTCTAATACTGATCTAATTACCTTAAATCATGCTTTACCCAAGAGGAGGTACAGGTTAGACGAAACATAAAGCGTATTTTATAGGCTTCCTCTCAGGACAGTGCCCTGATTTTTTCCCCTTCCTCCATGAGAAAGGAGAATATTTTTGCTACAAGAAATCACCATTTGCAGGAAGAGCAAAATAAGCTAATTAAGAAGAAAGCTGTTATTTTTATTCTTTCCTCATTCAAGCGGAAAAGACTCCGTAGACGGGAACCTTACACGATGCGCAAAAGAGAAAAAAGCAAAAACTGCTTTTGAGCACTTTCGATGACAATTTGACATCACCCTAACCATATTTTGAAAATAACAACTTCCAATCATATTTCTTTCACTTAGCCTAAAAACCTCCTCTAAATAAGTGCACTATCATTATTACTTAGAAAAAAGCAATATACCTACTGCTACTAAACCAAAACGTTGTGTGTAACGTTCAAAAAAAAAGTATGGCAACATCAAGGAGGAATGACTTTAATTACATTACAAGGATAAATTACAGAACTCCAAAGAAGTAATGGTATCGTCCCCTATGGTAATTATCCCATAATGATTCATTTGGCCGTGATATTGTTCGATGGCCACTCTTGTTTCGCTTTCAACCCAGAGTTTCTTTTTTAAACCTTTTTGATACCCATCATTACTTACCTCTCGCATCTTTTTACATATATTGAACCACTCCCTTGGGATGTAAAATAACCCTTTACACCCCTCGAATGACGTTATTGTACGCCGTTTTTTACTATTGACTCCAATGATCCAAGTTGAACATAATTATTAATATCAAAAACAGATTCCGCTGAGTCACCAGTTAGGAACAAACGCATGCAGAATAAATAATAGAGCAACTTATTACTTTCCACGCAGTTTTCTTCAAATAAGAAACTGACCAATTTTTATTATCAGACTCTCATTCTGATTCTCAATTAATACTCTTCATTAATATGGATAATTTAATTAAATTCAAACCTTCGTCAGTGAAATGTAACAGAATGGAAAAGTTAAAATCACACTCAAGGCTAAATTAAGCTAGCCGAACACCAAAATAGAAAAATTACACCGCTTTTCTTATCAATTGACCTTGAATTACATCGCCTTTCCTATCACACGCTCATCAACACTATCGACAAAAACGACAGTCTCGCCAATCCTTTCAACCCAAAGACTATTATAACTTCATAATGGAGAGTCACGCAGATATTACAGGTAAATAAAAATGTACGACTTCAGGTGCCCACCAATTCCAAAATAATGCCTCAGGTTTGATAAAGTGAACGAGGGTAGTCGCTAGATCATGAGATTTCCTCTCTAAATAGGAATAAAAAAACTCTACGTTGAACTTTACATGCTATTTAAATTCGATTTGTCGGATAGGACATCAAATGGCAAAATTACACGCATAAAAATATGCGCCACTGCACCTGCACCTGTAAATGCCGTTAGAAGACTAATAGAAACGCTTCTGCAAAGATAAAATAGTTTTTGGAGTTTTTCTGCAATAATTTATTTCCTTTTTATCCATCCTTCGTCCACTACTTTACATTTTGTTATGAGCTTACTTTTGAGACGCGTATTTTGGAGCAATAGGGTTGATAGTGGTTCCCACAACCACCCTAATATGCCGGGGCTAACTCAGCTTCTTACTTTTCTTTCCTTACCATCTCCACCTCTAGCTTCCTTTAGCTCTCTCTCTCTTTCTCTGATTACCCACGCTTATCTCCCAAATACATTCGACCACTTTATTCGTTTCCTTTCCCCATCCGTGCCTCACAACACTCCCTCACCTGAAAGCTTTTGACAATCGGACGGATAACTCCACTACTTCGTCTCCTCCACCTCCCCTACTCCTCAGACCGCGCCACCGCAGAGCACTTCTTAGGGAATTAACCACCCTTCTCCTCCCCACATGAACCCCTCATCCGCTTTCCTTCCACATTATCTCCGCGGCGACGCCAAAGCGCCAGTCGACCCCTGGAGACGATTATCCCAATTACGACGAAGGATGAAACTTGACTGAGACGCCGAGGCAGAGGGAGGAACTTAGTCCTTAAAAAGAGGTCTACGCTCTCCTTTGACCGTCTTGTTTTCTCGGACGCGCTCGGAAGAACCAACCGCAAGCTCCGATGCTATAATTGAGGCGACAGGCGGGGCTTAAAAGTCTACACTCCTCGGGTCTCCACTCTCGCGCGCGGCATAAAGAGAGAGAAAGAGAGAGTGCGAAAGCCCTCACGCACCAGCGACACAATGGACTTGAGGAAAACAAAAACATAAAAACGAAACGCAAAGGACGGAATGCTAAGTCTTTGTTTCTAATCATCCACGAGGGTCGCTGCACGCTCGCTTTGCTGCCGGACGAACAAAAGGAACGTCCATTCCGCTTTGAAATCGTCTATAGGTGTTGGTGGAGCGGCGCCCAATTGTAACGATGCCTGTGCGGATTAAATGTCCGAATTTATTTAGCGATTCTGATGTTTCATTGTTTCATAAAAATTGAATTTGCGAAGCCAAATGAATGTAACACTCTCGAAGTACGAATATCGGGTGTACGGTTGCCCGAATATAACGTTTTTAGAAACCATCTAAATAATCATTAACATTTTCCAAACTTGATACTTAAAGTATTCCTAGACAATCATGTAGGGAGTGTAAAATTAGCAATAAAAGAATAATTTAAACTTAAATGATTGGAATCACGGGAATGTGCGCCTGTTGTGATCCACAGGTTTCCGAGCTGCAAAGTGAAACTATTTTCCCTATTATAACCTTGCAATGTCAAGAAAAATTACGTCACTCTGCTCACCATTGCGATGAGTTTTTACATTGAGGAAAAAAATAAGCACCATGCATACTTCATTATTTTAAATATGATAGATTTACTGCATGGAGTTATTATCGGACTCTAGAAGTCTCGATATTCAGGTTACTCGTTACTCCTTTCATATCGCTCTGTTTTTCTTACGAATCTAAAAGAGTACAGTTTTATATAATTTATATTTCAGGGGTAACTTGGCGGAACCGATTCACGTTGAATAAAATACTTTTAATTTGAGATTCCACGTTAATTTTTGTATCAAAGATTACAACCTAAAGATTACGTTGTACGCCGGAACCCTGGTCGTTTTAATAAAAAAAATGTAGAATCACGAAGTAAAAGTGTTTCATTCAATCGAGTATAGTTTTAACATTCATAATTGAAATAAAATACTTTGAAATATTCTGCAGTTTTAAGGAAGAGGTAATTATGCAAGTTATGAGAATAATAACATTTATCAAACTTCAAAAAGGTGGAATAATATACATATGCATTCAAATTTACCAGCACGATGTTTATTGGACGCCATCATGAATTACGTCTGAAGTACGACTGGTAGGTACGCCCGGTGAGTTAAGCTCGTATCACGGGTTTGGAGTTCATCAGCCCTAGCTCATGTACCAGCCCACGTAGAAAAAAACTGTCTTTTATTTTTATTATGAATACAAACCATCTACGAAGTGAAATCAATAACAGTAAAGTTTAGAGTATGTACTTGATTGCTTAAGAGAGTATAATTATTCTAAAGTCTGTTCTATTCTCTTAAAAAGTTCTATTAATATTTCTCACAATAAAACGACTTAACCGAAGTGGTCCTCGGGGGCCAAGGTCCGGAATTGATGTGATACAATTGAGGTCCGTACTCGAAATGTAAAATTATGCATACTCTGTTAAGTCCACACCTTTTTAATCAGCCCGATCATCGCTTCCACATAAAATGTCATTACCAAGGTAACCTTGATATTAACGTGGTACGCTGAAATGTTCGGCCGGAATAAACGAGTGAAAGAATTTTGGAAATTACAAAGTGAGGCATCATTTAATGTGACTCTCTTCCACAAAGTAAAACCTGAAACTTTTATCCACGAGAATACTTTTTATTGGGCACACCCGCTGCCGCTTGAAGCGGAATTATCATGTATTGCGTTGTTATTCACTAAATTGGTAGTATCCAATAAAATATGGGCGAAGTGATCACGGGTTTTACACCAGGCCAGGTAATGGGCTACCAGCGTTTTGATGGCTGACTCTGCCATCGTCATTTGGGAGTCGAGTGATGATGGAAGTATCAGCCATTGAAACGTCCAAAGCCCAGTACAGGTAGAAAACTCGTAAAGACTGTCCAGGTCATAGTGCTCCGAGAAAAACTGAACCTTTCACCAATAAAATATATAACGTGGAATAGGAAAGTTAACTTTTATTTTATCCTGCCCTTATTCCACAGAGTAAAAGCTTATTTTATTTCGTCGTTTTGGTGTACAGTACATGGTCAGTACGAAAAAAATCACAGTTAAAAGTAAGTCCAAAATCGGACGAATGTCAAATATAACAAACCAACACTATACACCATACACGTCATACCACTTTATAGTTGGGCGTCACAAAAAATAGTCTTATGGCCTTAAGCGTACCAAACTAGCTCTGTTTCACTAACTCCTATAATGTGTTCTGAACTTGCACTCATTAATCTTTCCACCAGATTCATGCATTTTCGCTTTCTGGCAACCAATGTATAGTCACTCGGTATCATATATATGGCTAGGCATTGCCAAAATAAGCCTAATCAACGGATTTAGGCAAAAAAGTAGTTGAGTTTCGAAAAATTTCAATGTTTCCCCTTTGGATCATCACACAGCTTTCTGAATACACTACTCATATCTTTGATACTTTTAGTATAAAACTGCTTTTTTATCCATATTTTATCCGGTATCTCTGCATTAGTAACCCATAAAAGCATTTTCATGTAGACTTGCCCTTCAAAGGAGCAGCAGAAACTCATTCATTACACAGTCATACATCACCCAGTTATTTTATTTTTTAACCCATACTATCTTCAGTTACCGATTAAGATATCTCCAGAATTTCAACTTACCAACCTATTCTATCTACATCAATAGCATTGTTGGCCAATTCATATTATCATTTCTGAGAAAGGACTCAATCTCATAGAGGAATGTTGGTTTCTCAAGAAGCACATCGGTTTTTCTAATGTTTCAGGTACTCTCCACTCTTGCCCTCCAGTATTTTAGAGTATTTCAATTTCTTCATCAATTTCACCGTATTTTACAAACATGTGCTCAATAGGTACCAAAATAATTCGGAAAACTGGATTAGACACAAAAAGTGTCATAAAATATGAAGTATCATTTCCCATCAAAGCTGAAATGGAGAAAACAAAACATTCTATTCCACTAGCAGCAAAGAAAATTCCATCATCGTGGTTACGCGATGAAGTAGAGATCCGAATACGCGACATATGAAAAATCCATTTATTGAAAGAACGTTGGGGTATGCATTTAAAATATCGGTTCAAATGAAAAATTACTCAAAAAGAGGTGAACAACGCTTGTTAAATCCGCCTCTCATAAATATTTAATGGTGAACAACAGACATACCTGGTTGAGGCCACCGAAGAGGCAAGATATCATTTATATTTCCTGTATGACAGTGCCAAACCGCACTGTCGGCAAAAAAGCAGATTTGAAAGGATAAAAAATGAACTCAAAATGAACTTCCTGCTTGCCAATTCAAGTGCTTCCTAAATTTAATAGCCGGAATTGTTCACACTTGTATGGTCTAAATGGGTGCATGAAGTAATTTACGTCATATTCGATAAACAAGAGAATTTATTTAGAGTAGAATATATAGTGTGATTTCTTGCTAACGGTCCAGCAGTCTAGTCATTTGCATATTCCCGGATGAATTTAGAGAGAGATGCAGTTTCACAGGCAGGTAACATACCCAAATTTAAGTGGGGGATAGGACTTCGATCTCCCAAAAGCACACATCATGGGTGCTATTCTTGTAACACAATACAACGGTCTTGTATTACGCTTGAGTACTCGTTGCAAAATTTCGAAGGCTGTACGCAAAAAAATGTTCAAGTGGTGATAATAATACTCTTTCTCTGCAGAAGTTATAAACATACATAGCAATTTCCGTAACATACCAGCCTCATGTAAAAAGGAGAGATCATAAAACGAACTTTTTAATTCAAAATGTTCAAAATTCTTCACAGGATACTAGACAAAGAAATAGATCATACTAATGGGTGACCGATGAAAACAGTTCAATACTATCAACATAAATGTTCTTATTGTTTACGAATTGATAATAATTTTACACAGAATTACTGACAAAAGTAAAAAAAATATTTTACCTGAAATAACGATTTGAGACGCTATTAGAGAGGAAAAAACGTTTAAAAAGCGGGATTTCAAAATGAGAGGAAAAGAGACAAAATTTGCAGTCAATGAATGGACTTTATGGTATGTTATCACAATGACTTCAACGCATCAAAATATTTACTATTTCAGACAATGAGTGTAATAATACATTTACATAATTTGAATATGGCGTCAATCGGAACATACATTTAATACAGCTTACATACCAAACTACGGGGCGTCATTACTTTAATTGTAAGCTTAAGGAGATATTAAAGCTGAAAGAAGAGAGAAGGAAGTATCAAGAGAATGACCAGCGATGGATTATCCCTTGGTTGAGTCATACGATTCAATTTACGGAGTGATTCAATTTACGAAGTCGAAATAATTACGAGGGCTTCCAATTCACTCACGACAAACTTATTCTTCATTCTGCCAAACTGATAAGAAAGTGAGGCTATACCTCACTTTCTTATCAGTTTGGCATTTTAATTTTCTATTTCGCCGCAAAAAAAGTGCAAAAAACCCACATTTAGCTATTCAACTCTGCTCCGGGGTCGACCCTTCCTCGGCTGTAGACGCATACGGGTTAAATTCGGCCAGACGCCACTGAGTTTCAATCCAAATAGTTCCGACGGCAGTTTGCGAGCGCAGGTGTTTTTTTCTCTTCGTGTCCGGAGAGAGATCGCGTGCTGTCATTGATTTAAAAACAAAAACTCGACATGCGGTGAACCGATGGTGGAGTCAGTGCCACGTAAATAAAACCTATAATCCAATCGCAATCACCAACGGTAAAGCCATTTTTTTCCCCTCTCGGGAAAAAGAGAATTGAAAACGCTTAGGTTTTTATGCAATGCGTTCTCGCAGCATGAGGAACTAACATACGCAGCATGGGAAAGTACTAAAAGAGAGCATTCTCATGACTTGGTAACGGCCATTACAGAGTGTTGCTGAGTCTAATTTAATTCATTTATTCTTGTAGAAAAAAATTATTTTCACCACAAGCGAAGAAAGAGAGAGGAAGAGAAGATGAAAATTAAGATCTCTTAATCGAAAACTAGTCCCTCACCTGGGTACCAAGTTTAATAGTAATGGAAATGTAGATACTTAAGGTGCTGAGGAAAGGGCTTTTCTTTCCCTGCGGATCCTGCGGCTGCCAAGAAAAATGACAAGCCCTTGGTTTTACTGTGGTTGTTTAGAGCCGTCTTCCAGAATCGAACGAATGCCATCTCCCTAAAGAGCAGATGCCCTTTGCTCTTCCTTTAGTACTCGCATTCCTTGCCGTGACTTTCACTCTACGAGACCGATTTTTGGTAGCTTTTTTACATTCTCGCCCACCCTCATTCATTAGAACACGTTTTTGCTCTTTCCCTAGTCTCCGGATAAGCAGAAATTTATGGGACCCACCTAACCTACGACTTTTTTTCATTCACGCCGCATAAAATCCCAAATGACTCCCTGTTTCAGCATAGTGACGCAGCAAGGGTAAGGTGTGTGAAGCGTGCGTCTCACGGAGTCTATTTCAATGCTGCCAGGGAAGCTGAATCTTTATGGCAGGATCCCATTACGCGTGTGTGCTGGCATTTGGTGAGGTGGTCAGTTCCGGGGTAAGTCAAAACTCAAAATTACTTTATCATTACCCCCGTCAGTAAATTCAACGGATTCACCCACTGAGGAACTACACAAGTGCGCACGCTTAACGATGAAAAATAGTCATTCGACTTGACAGCGATACGAACCCACATCCCCCGAATTAGCGCTGCTTGCTTTCCCCGTTGATCTATACAGGCGTCCTCTTCCACTGTGTATTTTTAGAGATTAAAGGAACTAGATGATTACACGAGGTACTAGACACATAAGGTCACAAAGTATTCGCATCCGTGAGTCAAACTCAAAGCCACAGTTAAACACATGGGTGTTCGCATAGACATATTAAAATTATATCAGGAAATCCTAGGTGGGGTTATTCGATGTCCACCTCAGACCTTGGGGCCCCCGAATCTCTGGGGATCCTAATTCTCACCGTGATATGACCTTAGGCATCTTAGCTCGACTAAATGACAATATATTTCAATTATAATGACATAAAAATTCAGTCAGAACCAACCAACATATGAAAATTTTATCAGAAATAAGTTCTCGGGCAGCGTTTTCTCCAAACCGGATATTCCGAGGCAAAACCCCTTCTGCATTTAAATTACAGCGAAACTAGCCGCGTAAGTATAAATGTATTCGATGGCTGCCTGGTCGTTTGCGGAGGTGACCGACAACTGAGATCATTTGCACCGTAAAGTGCAGGTCGGTAGGCTGGTAAGAGAAGCATTAGTTTGGGGAGTCGGAGGGAGGACGGAAAGAAACTCCAAGTTGGCACCAGCTTACTCTCAGCAAAAGGCGCAAAGGGGCCATCCTAAGGTTGGATTACAGTTCCAGAGATTCTCTTCAAATGACAACAAAAGTACTTCAGCCATCACATCCTCCCAATTTCTATTCCGACAGAGTCACTCGCTAACGAAATACAAAAAATGAACGACATTGGAATACTTAATACTTTGAACTACCCACATCATTTAATTACCAACCATGATAATGAAATTAACTGTCATTATTAGGGTAGCAATTAATTGGGTGAAGTGTGTCAGTTCCTCACAGTAAGCCGAAAATCATCGTTTTACGCAAGTGTACCAAATGTTGGATCCTGCTCTAGTCAAATTATGTTTTCTCCGTGCCTGCTGCGTATTGGCGAAGTCAAAATTGATGTTATTCGGCGATGGTGTGAGCAATGAATCATGGCGATTCGCAGTGATTGTTTGAGGAGAGAGACGTGTGATTTCCCACTCCTCCGACTCCCCGGGAGGGAGAGAGAGCAAACAGCGAGAGGGATAGCAGGAGAAAGAGACAACTTTTGAGAACTTTACCTTCTGCCCCTCCAACGCCGAGCAGCGATGGTTCATCACAACACCGGGCGCATTTGGCCCCGTGTGGACCAGGCGTGCAGCCGGCTTTGAGGGACGACTCACGAGGGACAGGGGGGATGCCAGTGTCGTCCGGGAAAACGGATTGGAGCGAAAAGTTTGGCGTTGGTTCATTTTTTTATTTCATGAACTTAAAATGTTTTAAGGGTTTCCCGTCAGTTTTTTTCCTCTCTCTCTCTCCCCGATTTTAGCCTTCTCCTGGTATCCCTAACGGGAGGACTTTTTCCTTCACCTCTGCGACCGTCCCTGCTAGAGCCATTATTTCCTCATTTGTGGGTCTTTGCTCCCCCCCTTCTGTCCATTACATGGGCATTTCCCCTCGTCTGCCTTGCACGTTTACCTCCATTACGTCCTTCTGCCGACCTTTCACCTTTCGTCCCGATATCGCGCTTAATTCATCCACTCACCGACCTTCTCCCTCCCGTAATTTAATCGCTGGATTCGCGCCGCAAAATTCAGAAGAGAACCACTTCTGGCATACGAAAATGAGGAACTTGCAAATTTTCCCTTTCATTCTGATAAATTAAGAATGGAGTTTGGAACTAAGGTTCACTAAAGGTTCAATCAGCGCAGCTGCGAATATTTTCTCTTTTTCTTTCCCGCAAAGCTATAACCACTAAAAAAACTGAAGGTTTATCAGGCAAGGAGAATGCCACTAGGACAGGGGTCGGCAACCTGCGGCTCGCGAGCCACATGCGGCTCTTTTGATATCAAGATGCGACTCTCCAGTTCCATGCGCAAATATTAATAATTATATTATTTTATTTTCAAAGCTCATAAAAAATATTATACTGCAAAAAAAACTTTAAATAGGATAAAAACACTCAACAGAGAACAGTGAGAATAGGTGGAGTAGAGAGTATACGGACAGTTGACATTTTTTAAATGTGGCAATACTGTTCTGTTTGTTTAGTTATTGGTGCACTGTGTCGTCAACGGTCGCAGTCAGAACTTTTTTCGATCAAAAAGTAAATATTTTCATAGTTATACTGTACTGCATATTCTGTTTGTTTCATGTTGGTATGATACGTATTATATATGAATATGAACTATATGTGTTGAGCTTTCTAAATCTGTTTTGAATATTCATAACCTCATATTATTTTATACGTGAAAGTTTCAGAAAATACCCTTTGTTGTACCTCCGGACATTCATGTTGTTGCACCTTCGAACGTCTAAAGATACAAAAAAATTTATTAATTTCGTATACCTATTTATTTTGTTACAGTGACGTGAAGTAAACATGGTAAAAAAAGAAAAAAATACTTCTATGGATAATTTAAAAAATTGATTTTGTCCGGAGGTACACTACATATCCATAGGTTTTAATGTTAAACGAAGTTGACTTTTTATACAGATTAGCAATTAACGAAATTAACTATTTAATTAACGGTTTATTAACGCCGTTTTAGATAGCTAAATAAAATTTTAAAAATCTTTATTTAAGCTCCGCCCCCAGAATGGCATCTGATAAAAGAAGATACGAACTGAAGAAGAATATCGAGAATTTAAACAGGATTGGACGGAGTCGTTTGCGTTCATATGAAACACAGATGGCCTTCCGACTTGTCTCATTTGCCAAGAAAAACTTGCACACAATAAGAAGTCAAATTTGGAGAGACACTTCACTACAAAACATACCCGATTTGCTGATAAATATCCAACCGGTGACGCACGGAAAAAAGCTGTTAAAGAGCTTCAAAAACAAAACCAAAAGTCGAGTTCTATGCTAATTAACTGGGCGCAATCTTCAAATAATGTAAATATGGCAAGCTTCGCAATATCACTACAAATTGCAAAAAGAGGGAAACCATTCACAGATGGTGAGTACGTCAAAGATTGTTTCATACATGGAGCTGAAGAACTGTTTCGTGATTTCAAAAACAAAACCGAAATCATGAATAAAATCAAAGATTTGCCATTATCAGCTAAAACAGTACAAGATAGAACTTCTAAAATACCTTCAAATGTAATACACATGCAAGTGGAAGACATTCAACTGGCTTCTGCTTTATCAATTGCTATGGATGAGTCTTGCGACATAAAAGACACGGCACAAGTTACCCTTTTCGTCAGGTATATGTCGTCCCAAGGTCCAAAAGAAGAACTCCTAGGATTGCTGCCGCTCGAGCTCTCAGGGAAAACTCGTGGAAAAGACATAGCAAATGATGTGCAAAAATGCCTGGAAGACTATGAAATCGATATAAATAAAATCGTTCCCATAGCAACTGATGGAGCCAGAAGTATGACAGGGACACATAAAGGGGTAACCACGATTCTTCGGAAAAAAACCACGAAATTCTAACGTTTTACTGCATAATTCATCAAGAGGCGCTTTGTGCCCAAACATTTCCTACCGAAATGGTTGACGTCATGAACTTGGATATTAATATCATTAACAGCATTTTGGCAAAAGCACTCTGCCATCGCCAGTTTAAGGAATTTCTTGAAGATATAGAAAGCCAGTATTCTGACCTACTTCTGCATAATAAAGTGCGATGGCTTTCCAGGGGTAACCTATTGAAACGTTTAGCTTACTGTGAAATAAAAACATTCCTCAATGAAAAAGGCATTGTCCATCCCGAATTGAAAGAAGACAAATGGCTGCAAAAATTCAACTTCATGGTGGATATCACAAAGAAACTAAATAAGCTAAATGTAAAACTGCAAGGAAAGGGAAACCCAGCCTGTCTTGCTTGAAGAAGTGGTTTGTTTCGAAAATAAATTACTTCTTTTTGTCGAAGACATGGAGAGTGGTAAATTACTTAATTTCAAAAATCTGATGCAATATCGCGATGAAACCAATGCAATTATTGACATGAATTACTTCAGCATTACTATAAACAAAATGAAGGATGGCTTCGCTGAGAGATTTGAGCAATTCAAAACAAACGCAAGTACTCTGGCGTTCATAATAAATCCTCTCAACACAAATACAAATGAGATCAACATTGAGCCATTTTGAATTGATGCTGGTTCGCTTCAAATGCAATTGCTGGATTTGAAAACCAAACATTTGTGGAGTGGTAAGTTCACAGAACTCAAGAGCAAGTTAGAAGAGTTGAAGGTCCCGAAAAGCATGCACGTTAAGCTGCACAAGTGGACAGCTCTAAAAGAAATGCCGCGAGTTGAGGCACTCATATTTGACGCATGGAATAGTCTTCCAGAATGCTACAGTGAGGTGAAGAAGTTGGCATTTGGGGTGCTGGCGATCTTCGGGTCAACATATTCGTGCGAGCAAGCGTTCTCTTGCATGGATATAATAAAAAGTAAAGTAAGAAGCCAACTAACAAATAAAAATCTAGGGGCGTGCTTTAAACTGAAAACAACAAGTTATGAGCCAGATTTAACCAAACTTTCAAAAGGCAAGCAAGGTCAATGCTCCCATTGATGTAACTATAGTAAATATTATTCAATAATTATAGTTATATTAATTGATTACTAATTTTATTATTCTAGCAGAGCTAGCTAAAATACTTTAATATGTTTCGTGCGAAACATTTGTATGTTTTTATATGAATAAATATTATTTCATATTTAAAGCTATTATTTTAAATCAAAAATCAAATTTATATACCTAATCCTAATCAAATACCATAATATTGTAACAAAAATGTTAGTGGCTCTTTAAAAACTGGGAAATTTTGTAAAGTGTAACTCTTGGCTCTTCCGTCTCAAAAGGTTGCCGACCCCTGCACTAGGAGGTTTGATAGATATTTCACAGCTTTAAATGTGTTCATGGTCGAGGAGGAAAAGATAGAATTTAATTTGAGGCATTCAATGTCTACGCATGTTTCGGGATCTCTTTCGCATTTGCTATTTTTCGGGCAACAGTTTGGTCAGTTATCCTACTGGCGTCTTTATGTAAAACATATCAGACACGAATATTTACCATCCTCTTGTAATCCTTCCTTTGCTCGTTCAATTTATTGATGGATTCGTCCTTTCCCGCGCTCAGTTTGGAGGAAGACTCTCATCCAAACATTTTGGAGGTGGTCACCATTGCCCTTGTTAAATATTTTCATAGATTTGTGGGAGGACATATTGAGAAGTAACGACACGGTGGAGTGTATGATATAGGAAAGAATGTGGCAAGCGTGGGAAGGAGAGGAGAACAACAAGGGTCTTGAACGGTATGAAGGGGGGCAAAAGATACGAGGATTTTAAAAGGGAATTGATATTGGAAAAGTTTTTAAGGGAAACACTTGAGAAAACCCCTACCAGTTTGAATAAATATCGCAGGAACCTGTCCATGGACTTGCAATTAATTTGGTGGAAAACGCCTATGATGATGAAAATATGTTCCCTCGTCTCAAATTACATCAGCTCACCTCCAATCCATCTCTATCCTCCGTCACAATGGTCTCCTATCGTTTTTTTCAGTACGTGTTTCTTATTGATCGTCACGATAAATTACGACCCGCTCATATTCCGGTGTACCGAAATTTCGCCATTCCATATCCAAGAGTTCCCATGAATCCCAACAGTATTACATCACAACAAAGTACATTCAAAATGTCTATCGCTTGACCATTCCTCTTCAATCTCTTCTTTTCAATTAATACCTGTAAGTCCACTTGAGGGACTTCCCCAGAGCATTTGGATTTGAGCTGGCTCTACGCGTGATATTTGCGACTCTTGCTCTTATATATTTACCATTCCGCTGCTATGCCGCTTTTAATTTATGAATTTGCCATGCCTGTCAAAGCAAAAGTCCTCGAGATGTTTCCGAACGATCAACAAATAATAATTATACAACGGCATTCCGATTCGCTGATATGGAATGACATTCATAGTTCTTGGAAGAGGAGTTTGAACCGTGGAGGTACATACAATGACTGCGCAGAGAGATGCAGTTAATACACGTTCGTGTCCCGGTAAAAGGAAGAAAGCTTCACGGAGAAAGTTAAAGATTTTTAGTAGGCAATCTCGTAAAAATAATTGATTTTTCCGTAGCATGGCTTCTCTAAAGCATAACGTTCAGTCTGGATAGGATTACGATAACAGCAACGCTTTGCATGCTATTCGGATACAATTTCATTTTGTAGCAGATCTTCGAATATACGTTAACCTTTCTCAACCTAACTCAACATTTAACCTTAATCACACGGATTAAAATTCTTACTGCGTAAAAATTTTGAAAACAGAGAATAAAAAGACTTTACTGAGAGCCAGAGCATATGGACACCTCTACAGAGCCACTAATATGTGCCCAGTTCTGGCAGAAATTCAAAACCCTAAAGGGAAGCCATATCAAAGTTTTACACCAGGGTAAATCAAACCTTCAGTGAAAGCTAAGGAAAAGATATGAAAATGAAATTGAGTTGAATCTTATAAAATAACATTATTTCTTCATTTAATGCCGTAACTTCCCAATGAATTACCGAAAGAACGGGAGAAAAAAAACGAAATAAATATAATAAAACTAACAAGGCTACAGAAAACAAACATTAGCGTGATTATTTAGAGAGAGCGTTCTTTTAGAGAATTTTAAAATATGGAGAGCCTTACAATTTAAAATAAGCCCTTAAAAACGGATACATGATATAAATATTTCCAACTCCGTTTAAAATAAAATAAATATATATATAAAATTAGTATATTAATAATAAAATGTAAGTAATAGTATTTAGTAATATATAAATAAATTACTAAATTCGTAAATGGTGCAGAAATAGTGTAGGAGAAATGAGAGAACAAGCATTAATCAGTATTTAGCAGACTTTCTCAAGCTATTATAACAAATGAACAATTTTAATGAACTCGTTTCAAGTTTTATAAGAACATATAATTGTATACACAGAAGATACTTTCTATAACAGGTGACTGCAACCGATTATCCATCTCAATTTAGTTTGTTAGTAATAAAAAAAACGTCTCTTGCCATTCTCTACTCTTTAGTATTTGTACAAGCGTATCATTAAAGCTGCTTTAAGTGCATGTCCTATTTGAAAAAATAAATAATTTGGCACTAAAATATTTCTTACCAACATTTACCTAGTTCTTTCGAATTTTATCTTCTTTGCATTTCTTTACTAGAATTCCATGAATTATAGGTCTGAAAGCCATTTACACACTTAGTGAATATTTTTAAATATCAATTTTGCGAGCAGTAAATGTTCTAGAAACATAAAGTTTAAGATATGAAAATGGTGGGTTTAGTCCTTGCGGTAGATAGAAAAAGTGGTCAGAGGTGCGAGATTACTAAGGGCAATGAAAGAAGAAAGAGACAAATGATAGGTATGTTGGACTAGATGAAGAGAGATAAGAAGTCAGCTAAGCTGAAAAGAGTGAAAGGGTTGAGAAGAAAAGTTTGGAGATGGTAAAAGAGAGTATAAACGGCTCATCACAAACAAATCGTAACCGGTAGAACATCACAAATCACAAATAGCCGCTGCAAAAATATAACTCGGCTTATCTCGGATTCACTGGATCCTCATCAAACTGATGAATGCAATGACAGAGTGAAGAAAAAATGTAGGAAGATTGAATTAGTGAGGAAAAACGCTCCATCAAAAATATGCTCCAACCGGAATAATACTACTACTTAAAATAAATACATGCTGCGGAATACGTAAAAAAGCAATTCTGCCTATCCCGGATTCACGGTATCCACATCGAGCAACTTTCCCTTTCCGCTCCCTTTCCCCGGAACTCACGAGTCACTACCACCGAGAGGCTTCATGGTTTTTCTGGCCAGAGTACAAAATGAGCGCTCAGTCCTCATCTCGCCCCCATTTCACATATCCCTCTCCCGCTCCCTCCCCTCTCCTCCAGTCGCTCCCTCACCCTCTCCTCCGCATCTCACAACCCCTCTCTATCCTCTGAGGCTTGCCTCTCCTCCAGCTGGCCCAGCCTCCCTTTCGTTCACTCCCCTGGGGTCATTGCCCTCTACGCCTCCTCTCCTACCCTCCCTCCCTTCTCTCCCTCCCGCATCTAGCTCCCCCGTCCTCCCTCACAATCCTCCCCTCATCTCACGCCACCTATTCCTTCCCTCATTCTAAACGATCCTCCCAGCCTTCTCTCCCTCCTTCTACTTCTCAACATTGCACACGTTCAAATATATTTTTTTAATCGACACAATAATTATTCTATTCCGGTGATCTCGATTCGATTCGCGGTCAAGACGGCTTGTTTTTCTTCTCCTCACCCGAACGCCAACACAGTCGAGATTCGCGACTCTAAGGGGAGTGCTTTCATTCATTGGTGTCATGCAAATGGTTCTTGAAAAAGCGCAGAATACTTTTAAAGGAATTGGGTCAATGGAGACAGGTGATCAAACAACGCTCCTTTCACTCGTTAAAAGAATACACAGGTAACGAGACTATACGTATATTTTCTTTTTTTAAAGAATGAGCGAGATGATCCCGGGCGTTATGTGGGTCACAACAGATAGATCACAAGCGATATAATAGAACTGTGTTCTAGTAACTTGAGGGCAGTGTAAAAAGTCCTTTAAGTCGAAGACACAACGAAACTTTAACTTGCTTGTAGCATTTACAATACATAGATTGTTAGATTATAAGATTTTATAGAATCAAGATTAGACCTATCAAAGGAGACCTATGATAAAACTACTGAGTACATTACCTTCATGTTCATCAATCCTGAAATGTTTATTATTCGTTTTAGAACAGAACAGCAGTTAAAAAGAGACCATTGGTACCATCAACAGAATACTCGCCTTCAATTTAAGATCATTCTATACACATTGATAATTAGCCTTTTAAAAATTATTTTGTTAAAACAATAGAAACACTTTACTTCACTTAACCTGCGTAGCTGCATACCGCGTCTTACAGCGCGTTTTCTTCCGAAATGGATTTGAAATTGCAACCAAAACAAAGCACATTTCAATCGCTAATTAAATAATCACATTTCATCAAAAAAAAATTAGGCTAACTCCACCCGACCTCCAATCTTTTGCATCAGCAGACGATGCGAAATAACGAGAACCTTTCTCATTACCCTGTTCGTCCCCAAATTACAAAAAAAACTGAACACGGGGTTCTGGATGCTCGCGTCCTGCCCCTCTCCTTTCCATCTCCAACCCCTAGAGTGTATTGAGGGACCCATCCCTTTTTGCCTCCGCTCTCTCGAAGTGAAGTTTAATCCCACACGACACGGGCAAAAAGGGGACGCCTCCTCCATATACCCCTAATGCTTCGGCCTTGTCCGCTCCTCCCTTCTCACGCCCGTGGTGCCAGGAAGTTCGGGCGCATGTTTACGTTCAACTCGCTCCTCCCGCGTGCACTGCCGGACTGAACGAAAGCAGAGCGGGCGGGAAGGGGAAAAGAGACATTGCCTCGCCTATCGATCCTCGAGAAAGCATGGGAGCAGCGGGCTCACGTACGACCTCCCTACCACCTCCCTCTCTACCTCTTCCCTTCTCTCCCTCTCTCTCCCGTCCGTTCTCTCCCTCTCTGTTTCTTGGAACCCCGGGTCCCGGGGAAAACGGGGAAGATGAGGAACGGAGGTTGCCGGAGAGAGAGGAGGGGGGGAACATGGGAGAGGGAGTGAGGTGACGACGGATGAGCACAACTGGAGTAGGGGGACATTGTCGTTGAGAACAGGGGTTGGAGAGGAAGAGATGGATGAGGCGAATCAGTATCAATGGGTGTCTTACAAAAGGGGTGGCCCCGGATTAAACGAATTGAAAAATCGAATGCGCATTCTGAAATTTGAAAATGAAAACTAAACACTGGATGGCAAAAAAATACGAATATTTTACTTCAAAGTTTGACTATATCTATAAAAATCTTATTAATACCATGGTAGTTAAAAGTTTTAAGGCTTACGCAATGAGGAGAAATGATTTGTTTACTCCACTATGTGATTGTTTGTTTGATGATGTTTAAATAATTTTTTTCTTTAAAATTCACGGTGTCCCGTTTTCTTGATTTTATTTTTAAAGGGTCATTGGGATCAGCTAAGCACAAGAACACGTAAGGCAGGTCTCAGCCCCTTCCATATTCTTTATTTTTAAAGAAAGTTCAATAATAAGAAGCTTTAATAAAAATAATAAATCCGTAAATTACCATGGAAGCCAAACCCTCTAAACCCCTGGGCAGGGTTTACGGGAATTTCCGAGGAACTTACATTACTTTGTGAGCCAGTCAGATGTATTCAGAGATTCCATTCGATTTTCTGAGTTGAGTGGGCATTATCTCCCGTAAATTCTTATTTCAGAATCATCTTAAGATGTTCCTATTCATGATATTCTTTTTACCCTTCATCAAGTTCCTCGTTCAAGCCTCTCTCACGTTTCTCGTACAATTTGCCTCTCATTATGTCGTTCCAATCCCTATTCTCTGTCCGGGTCTTAAGAGCTTTCAACTTTCTCATTCTCCCCTCTATCACTATATCTTTAGCATGTATTTCCCTCTCAATTTGTCTTCCATCCAATGTGACGAATGAAGGGGAGGTAAAAAGGGTGACACGTCGCCGAAGGGTGAAAATGTGAGGACGTTGAACGGATAGGCGAGGTGTGTGTATGTGAGAGAAGAGGTGGTGAAAACAGGAAGGGTGTTGAGGAAAGGAAGAGAACTCGGGCGAGGATGACGGGAAGGTGGGTGCCTTTGAGAGAAACGAGGGAAGGAGGTGAAAGAGAAAGAGAGAAGAAGAAGCAGAGACTTTGAGGACGTCATTATTTAAGAGCTTAAAGTATATGCGTATGTATGTATACTGGAAATTTGGACCCCGAGGGAAGACTAAGAGGATTATAGACTTCGGTGAGGAAATATTTTAGAGTGTCGTTTACCCAAATCGAATACTTAATTAAAGGCCAAAGGAGATGGAGTGTGTCCCTGTGGACGGTGGTTTGAGCGAAAAAATTGCTCGTCACTTCTCGGAGGCTTGATTCCCCGCTTTTGCATCACCGCAACAGGCACTCATACAAACTTCGGACCTGATGCCGTATTTATATAAGGCTATATTTAATTTCTTCAATTTACGTCGTCACTATTTTTCTTCCAGCTTGGAAAAATAACACCCTAATTACAAAATTATTGAAGTCCGCGTAACAAAACGTAACCACTCAGGGAGAAATCTTCCAAAAGCGTGAGAAATCTTGAGGGGAACAGGAGCAGAGGGACAAGGAGTAGGTGGAGAACATGGGGAACCAACTTATAATGTGCAAGCATCTAAGTGGCCAGCAAAGGCATCAAGTGCAAGGCATGATAACGTACCTTTTTGACTTTTGAGAACGTCACGCAAACATATGGTTCGGCATATTTAAGAAGTTTCGTACTTCCCTCTGAAATTATAATGCCCCACATATACTGATGGGTTAAGACTAAATGTAGGAAACTGCTCACGCCAACTTGCTCACCGAATGGGGCAGATCAGCGATTCCTAACCTAAATTGAATTGCGTAGCTCATTTTCTACCTCAATTAGCTGGATAGCACCTTAATCAATTGGAATCCCCGTGGCAAGGAACATTTTTTTCCTACATTTCTGCCACCGCTCAGTTTTTTCCCGTATCCATAACTACCGAACTAATACCTTGGGTGCCACTGGAATAGATCATACACATGTTGGAGCAAGCATATATCACGTGGCGTCAAAATGCAAGCGAACAAAGCTAGTTCGTAGAATGTGTATGTTTTCGGTAATTAATTCATACGGCCTTAATATTGGATGGCCCTCTGAGAAGGAAGTTGTAATAATTTAAATCATAATTCAATAATTCAAAACATCAATTTTCTGATTGTTCTAGCTAAGTTCAAGTTAAAAATAATTCATAACACCAATCCATACTTCCAGGTTATGTGGATAATTACCTAAGTGAATAGAGGATTTTTAGCGGATACTGCCATTTTCTAGCTCTATTCATAAGTGAAGGTACAGAATAAATAGTGGAGTGAGGTTATGATACTGATATTGTAGTTGGTACAAAAACTAGAAATAACTAGGGTTTGGAGTAAAGTGCCAAAGATAATACAAAAGCATATTTTCTTTGGCCACAAAATTGTGTGAAATTCACAGTGAAAAAATCAATCGCCTGGATTGGGATTCAAACCCAGACCCTTACCTGCGCGCGCGCCGAGTTGCTGCTGCGCGCTGCTTTCTGGTACGGGCGCGATTTCGCGCCGAGTGCTCTAACCAGTTAAGCTACCCAGGCGTCCCCCCTGTGAATTTCATGGAGGCTTTAACTTGGGAGTGGTCGCTAAGCTACCTATCACGCGAGCGGTCGCGTGTGAGACTTTTTCTCACACACAGATGTATCATTGATTATCTCTCATAGAGCGTTTATCTGCAATATATTACACTATATTTAGATATAATTTATTTCTCTAAATGTTCATTTGAAACAAAGATTTCCAAAGATACCTAATTACTAATACAATTACGTAGTCATTGTTAATTTTACTGGCGATGATATCATTGGGTTTAAATGAAGAAATATAGTATTCTCATGAAGAAATATTTATTTATTAGGACATAAATTCTTATGACTCATAAATTTGCATTAACATATCTGCTCTCCTCGAAATTAATCAACTTTGCTCGAATGATGCAAGAGTGCAACGCAAATGAGTGATACAAAAACAATAACGTCAATGGTTGCACGGTGAGAAAAAGTCTCACACTTTGTAGCCGACGGTATCAGACATATCATTACACAGTTGCGGACGCTTCATTTACACTTTTTGAGACGGTTGGTCAGTAGGAAGAGATAAAAAGTCAGCTAGAAGGACAGGAAACTTATTCTAACTCATGATTATACAGTGAGCACAAGTTTAAATTTGGTGTGAGAGAAAATCTCACTGCGCGACCAATGGCGGGTTAAGGAGCAAGTTGTTTTCACAGGTACGGTGCATACAATGCCACGGAGTACCCGTATGCGAGCGCTAATTGTAAGCGCTACTGTCCAAGAGGTAAAGCCAAACTTAAAACACAAAGGTGTTTACTTTGACAATTTCAAAGAACTGCGGATGGGACTGGGTGGAACACCTTCAAACCATATGCTGGTCTATGTAAGTTTCATACTCTGAGGATACTCTTATGTATTGGAACACAACTCATGTTGAATGCTTATAATTAAGTAAAAGACACGAGAAATTTGTATCTATATCTAGTATTTGGATATGGATATGCAAAAATATTTTATAATTGATAAAATTAACTAGCGATCGAAAAATGTTCTTCTTATGTGAAAAACATAAAGGAATTCGGTTTCGCGCAATACATATTTTAACACTGCTAATGATAAATTATTGCCAGATGCAGCGGGTTTTACAAAAGTAGTAAGTACTTCAATATTCACTGTCATGGCTGTTGCACATAATCATTACCTTTACGTCGAAAAAGTCAGAAAAATTTGAAAACGAGTAAAAGTATGGCAGTAGCATATAGTTTTACTTTTACCATTTAGTTAAAGTGTTTCTAAACATGAGTAACTCAATTAATTTTCTCATTTAAACCGGATCCGAAACCGCTAATCTTGGTTGCGACAACGTCCCTACCTACCTACCTCCTGGCTTATTAAGCTGACCCTGAATTTTGATGACTGACCCTCAGTTGTAACGCTCTGTCCTGGATCGTCGCAGCTAGCCATGAACTGTAACAAAATGCCTCACTGACTTGCATTTTGCCATGATTTGTGGCATTAAGCCATACAATTTTGCAATTGGCTCAAATTCTTGGCAGGCAGCCCTAATATTTGCCGGCTGACATTTGGCCATGGGCCCAGAATTGTGGCACCACGACCGGGTTTTTGCTAGAGTAAGCGAATCTTCCAACGCTTTAGTTATGTTCGTTTTGTCAGCAACTAACTCACTTTCAGACTAAGCTAAAACTTGCTTGTTTAATACCTCGTCGAATGATTCGGATTTGCTGGCCCAATGATTTGCTATGATAGATATTAGTAACTCCACATGAACATAATTGTTTGGGAATTTATTTTTAGAGGTAAAATTCAGTTATATTTAACGAAATAAAAATATAGAGATTCAAATCCACCTGGATAAAAGAATATGGATGCATTATTGAAAGATACCATCTCGGAGATATTATCTTTTAGGTGAAATTTAGTACTCATAGAAGTAAGTTTTCTCGTAAAACAGCTCGTATGTGATTAATTGAAAATCACTCTGACAAAGTAATATTTAAGTTTATAAAGTTTCCTAATCATACCTTCTACGCTATTATTATTAGTTGTTTCATTAAGGAATCAAGAGAAAATATACCACAGACGAATAGCACGCGAGTTAAACATCAGATATATCGCTTCGTTAGACATCTCAAAACCAGGATCTGAGTTTTTACTAGACATTCCACAGAAATATTTTTGTTATACCACTCCTATCTACTCCTTTTTTAGCCTGGTCTTTTGAAGCATCACTGGGGTGACATTCAACTATCGCGGCACAACTGCATACCACCCACTGAGTACCAACATTATCTTTTTCTTCCATTCCCCGTTTCACGATGTGATGGAAATAGCGAAGGAGGACTCGTACTTCTGCATGGAATAATTCTCAAAGAATACGTACTCTATCCCTCTTCGTAACATACAATTATGCAGCAAGAAAAGTCCCCGAAGTGGCTGACCCGAAGTAGCTGACATCTGGTGATCAAATTCTTAGGCTTTCGAGAGGGGATAGCGAGGACGTGCAAGTTGTCCTTTTATGCTACTCTAAGCCAAGTTGTTCTTGTTAAGGGGCTCTATCTAGTATCTTTGTGAAAAATCTGGTGGATTTTAAACTGCCTCAAATTATTGGACTCCTGCGTAATTTTTGTCTGCTCAATTTGATTTAGTTCCTCGGACACTTACAAATGCAATCAGTGTGAATACGGGTATAGAAGCAATGAAGACGTTTAAGTCTAACAAAATATGCTCAGTTTCTCGGTGAAAAAATAAGGCTGTTGAAATGCGGAGAGTGGTGTATATCGCTCGAAAATTAGCTAACATATTGTACAACAAACGTGTATGGAGGCTGGTCTTGGGAGGAATGACAAGTGGAGTAAAGAAGTTGTTGGTCGGCTGTCCTCCATAAATGATTAAGTCGCCGAGGAAGTTGTTTACGATGATAAATGCCGTAGTAGTAGTATTTTTGTTTAACTTGCTTCGACGGCTAAGGTAATTTCGCACTTTCTGTCTGCCACACGCAGATAGGGACAACAGCACTCGGACGAATCGGAGGATCACATGATAAATGCCGTGTGAATTTTTTGAGGCCTCTATCTGACTAAAGAAACCAAAAAGAATCTGATAACTACATTTCTAGAGGAATGGAAGAAATTTATTCTTGCATGGAAGAGATCAGTTACTGCCAGTTTTCCATGGACGAATTAATGGACGCAGTGACAGGTAAAAAATATCATTAGGCAGGTCATGCAGAGTCAAGTATTCGATACTAACACATACCCACCTAGTGATAACTTCCTTGAGGACGCACATAATGTTCCCATTCCACTTATACTGTTCCTAAAGGAGGTGTAGCTGAAAAAAACAAAGATTCGAGGAAACGAGAAAGAAATGTATCACTATTGCACCCACCATACCTCTGTGCTTGGACCACTGACGTTCCTGTCATCAATTGAGTAGCCTCTCTCCCCTACCTCACAGAAGATTTGCATCTAAAAACTTGGTTTAACTTCTCACAAGTTTGGGATTTTGTTCATCTTACCTACTACCAAGTCCAAGATTTAGAAATTTCCTCGATAATCCATGCTTAAAAAGTTTCCAAAACACGATCATTCAATTGATTTATTTTCGACAATGCTGATTTTAATGTAAGTACCATTGACGGTCTGAATACTTTCCTCTCTACGAGTATAGTGGTATTGTTGGGCGCGAACTAGTTTGTGGAACCTCCTTTTTGTTGGCCACGAGCCATCACTGAATGCACCCCTCTGATTTCTTCCTCTTCCGACGCTCACAATAGCTTTATAAATAAGATATAACACTAGATAAACGGGAAATAACGATGAACGGTTTTCTTACTAAATTCCCAAATTTCCCCAGAAATTTCAAATTGCTGTAACTTTTGGCCATTTGAAGATAAAATATTAAATGATGTCCAGCATATTACTATACGCAGTACAATGACTATTGTGGTAGCCTATATTGTGGGCCAATTACTATAGAATACGGAAACAGTTTACCGAACTTCCTCATACAAAGTTGAAACAATGACTTGTAGCCAACGTTTTTCGATTTGGGACCACAATGCGGCAGCATGTACTTCAACATGTATGCACATAGTGTGCAACAAGTTAGAATAAATAAGCTAACTGTATATTTAGTTCATAACACACATTTTCTCACCATAAATGAATATTAACGCAACATATAACTGGATTAACAATATACAACCCTAGAAAAACGGGAAAGAGCGATGTGGGGTTTTTTACAAAATTCCGGAATTTCCCTAGACATTTCAAATTTTTGTAACTATTGACCAGTTGAAGATAAAATATTAAATTATACCTCATTTTAAAGGTAATATAATTCACTACAACCATTTATTTTGAAAACTTGGCTGTAACACTAAAATCTGAGCCGCTAGAAGGAAACGTTTGTCAAAAAACGTGAGGAAATTAAGTGTTTTTCGAATATTTATAATTTTCGCTAGCAAATATCTCGATAACTATGATGAATAGAATTAAATGATAAGGAAACTATTTTGTAGTAAATTTTATCAGCTTTAATTAGAATCAGTAATATGTTCGCTACCACGCACTGTTTTCAAGATATGAGCAATTAAATAAAAAGGGCTTTCTGCGCCCCCCCCACACCTTTTAGGTCCGGGAACTTTTAATATGTCTACCGCCTATCAACTCCAAGCTCATCCCTGAAGTTTGGTCTCTGTCCTCTTCCATGTCCTCTACAACCCCTTCATTGACTGAATTAAGAGTAATTCAACACCAAATTCAAGACGACTGCACCCGTATATATCCTATTGATATAAATCCCCTCTATATCCGCCATGACACTTTTCAGTGCTGCTCTCAATAGGCCGGTTTATTTGCCAATAAGTATTGCTATTCTTTTGAAGAATACTTCCATCCCGGCTCGGCGACGCTAAAAGGAAATAAGACAAATAGAAATGTTATGACTAATATTTCAGAGTTAAAAATAACCTTTGAGAACTTTCCTATGATAATGCGTTTCAAAGTGAGGTAAAAAAGCTATCCTGGGCCCGCATACAAGTTGATAGCAGTACTGTAATGAAATGTGCGAGTGCTTGCGCAAGATTTAAGTATCCCCACTCTCTCAGATCTCAGGGGAAGACAGAAATTAGTGGAGCAAACATAAAATAAACAGTTCATCGTAAAAGGAACTTTAGCTCAAAACTCACCGGGGTGACTGTGGAGTGAGTGAGGTTGATTTAATATATCTCGCTCATGAGTGCCCCTTAGCTACTCAGGATTCAAAGAATTCATAACGCCACGCCGATAAGACAATGTGCCCCAACTCACGCTACACGTTCTTCGTCTGAAACACACAATGGAAATTTGAAAGGTAACGTGACAAGAATGGGGAGAGAAGAAGAGCATACTAGGTCTTGGTGCCTAGCAGGGGAAGAGGAGAGGATCGAAAAGTGGCCCAAAAGGTGTTGCGTAACACATGGACTTCCCCCTTCTCTAATAACGTGAGTCTTGAGATATATATTTCGAGAGATACCTTCGTTTCACGCGGCTTGCTAGTCACTAGCTCTCCCGGAGTTATCGCACTAACCCATATGCCTAATTTAATTAACGCGTGCGTCTCTTGGGAAATGAAACGTGTGAGGGGAATGTAAATGGACGAGAGAGATATTTCAACATACTTAGGGAGGAGAAGGTGTTTCCAATATTCCAGCAGCCCCACTTAGAATAGAAAACCTCTCAAAGACACAATTAATGACAGGGACAGAATTCGAAGATCAATTAGATAGTTGGAAAAGCAAATAATAAATACTACTCAAATAGGCGAGTTTGTTCACAAATAATCTATTTTTCTGTGATACAACGGGTACGAAATTATCATTCAATGCTCCATGTTCAAGAAATATCTAGAAATTTACTACACAAATTCATGCTACAAGCTAAAGAAATTATATTTTAAGTTTATTCATCCAATATTTCAGAGACTGTTCAAATTCTAGTAGGAAATGTCTCCAAAGGAGTTGAAATACAAAAAAGGGGGGATTTTCAGAAAGAAACACTAGTTTACCATGAAAGAGGATATTAAAATAATTATTTTAATATAATAACCAAGGCATTTGGCAAGAGTTTTCTTTACAATTCCTAATCGCTATAATCTATCATTTCGACGCGTCTCATTACTATAAAAATAATATTTACTATCAAATAGACTGATAATGCAGAAACTAAAGTTATCTCCATAAAACGAAATATTTCATGACATAACAATTTTAGGTCAGCTAAATGAGGTCAATTACATATATGGGGGTATTTGTGGGTTAATTAAATATTTTTAAAGGATAATACATTTCAGTTCAGAACCATAAGTATAAAATAAATATTTTAGGCGTATGCACATGAAAGATGTTTTTAAATAGCTATAAATTGTATCGCCAGAAAATTATATGCGCCACCGTCGGGGAAATCTGAGCCATTGACAATATATTTAGAACTTGATTTCCACTGAAAATAAAAATACAATTTCAGTGAAGAATTTTCATCCTGCCCTTTTTAATAAATAGGAAGAAGAAAGATACTTTTTGATTGATTGAAAGATTACCATGCACTTAAACTGGTGCGAGATTCACCCACCAGAGGAGACACGAATGCGTGAAGTTAAGAAGAAAAAAATGGTAAGGCGAATGACTTTTTTGACTGTGAAATGCTTACATTTGAGGAAGGATGCCTTAATCTACTGTGTGCGGTATAAAAACAGCTTTTTAAAAATTCCTACAGTTCCAGGCAGAACGCCTGATATTAAGCAACCGTTTGTTTCATCGTTGGTACATTTTGTGCACTTCTAGGTTCAATCCTATGAGATTTCTTCACGACGACATGAGTATTTTTATCAGACCCGTATAGCCATCAAACCCAGTCGGCAATAAAACAGCCGTCCTTTTCGCGGGGCTACCGCGGCTTCTGCTCCAAGGAACGACGTATGTTTCTTATCCTCTGATGACATATGCAATGTGTCTCAATTTCATGAATTGCGTGCGATAACACTTCCCAGCGTTTGGTTGACAATATTTCACCATTCCCCAAATGATGGGAGAGCACTAATATTTGACATTCATTGGCAATTGCCTTTTATAAAGACTTGGAATTTTAACGCTTCTTCTGATGCAATGTGTATTTTTAAAAGTACACAGGAAATAAAAATGCAACGAGCTTTCGTAGATAAAAGGCAGTGGATTCAACAAAAAATCCTTGTTTCATATTGGGAGAAGAGATATGCAAAAAAGTGAACTCTCTCCGCTTAATCAATGAGTGCTTTTCCAATATGTATTTTCAAAACTTTATGTTCATTGATAAGTAACGATCAACATTGTGCCACAAATATAGAATTAACTTGACGAGGAGATTGGTACAGAAAATATTCTCTCTTCCGAGACATATAATACCACTTTGTCAGAGAGAATTGTTGATAAGTTGAGGCACGCAGAGGGGTGGAAAATTTAATCAATCAAGTCGTAACAATTTAACGTAATATAATGTTATAACTAAGAAAAACATCAGCTACAGGAGATGGAGCAAAAACAGATAAAGAGGCGACGACGCAATCTATACAGATCTTACCTATTGAGAAGAGAAGTACAATCACCCCACACGAAATAAATATAAAAGTATGATATGAATGCTGTGCAGTATGTGTATACTGCTGTGTACTTTTCAGAGAAAATGTAACGTAATGCTTATAACCGGCCTTCACGCAAACATATTTTTTTACACAAACGTGAGGGCGAAAAGTCACCTTTTATAATGCTACAGTAGCTGGATTAACTACAAAAGTCTTCTACTTGGGGGTTAATTTTAAAGATGAAAAACGAGGATCACCTGGTAACCAGAACTACGGTATATCATAAAGACACATAAAAGGGGAAGGCATAGAGTGATACAGCTCCTTTACCAGTTATGCCTCAGCGTTTATAGAACACCTATTGTGTAGGACTAGCCTCGTAAGAAATGGATCTGGCACCCATAATATTACATTGCTTGGGCTAATGCGAAGGTTCAACATGCCCAGCTAGCTAAGGAATATGGGTAAATTTTATCATTTTTTCTTCGGGAGCAGATGGGTATTGGGAAATAATAGATGCTATATCACCATTGTTTATTTGTTTCTTCAGGCCTTGGAGTATTTTCTTCGAATGAGTGCGCTTACTCTTTTGGTTACTCCCTCCTATATTTCGTATAAATATACTTATAAAAACCTATATTTTATATATATTATAACAGAATATAGGATAAAGTAGCAAAAAATAAGTACATTGGTATTCGACAAAATACTCAAAGCCGTGCAAACAAATGTATATCTGCGAAATTTTGGCAATGGGGAAACAATATCTATAATTTATCAAGACTTTAATCTACCCCGGAAGAAAAATATGATTTGTCAATAGAGGTTGAGAAAAAATAACATCTGGATAATGGAATGCTTTCATAATATAAATATTAAAAATATTCTATCACGACAATTTGCATTGCACATATCAAATTGTTCTCGTTGTGAAGAGCATTGAATTTGATGAGCTTTTAAATTAAGGATTGAGGGGTGGAAATCTTTCTTTATATCCTCCATTCTATTCACACGAATCATTTAGCGAAATAATGAAAACCAACAGAAAGAGTAGATAGTTTAGAAAGGTATTTCAGTGAAAACAACTTTTTCCTGGGTTTGGAAAGATATGAAAGACTGTTGTTAATGACATTTACAGGAAGTAGGCAAGTGGAAAAGGTCGTCATCATGTGACAGGCTCTTGCCCCGATGGTGGCACATAAGAGCTTCATACGGAGCTGCGATGTTTACGAAGGGGCTTCCCGGCTTTTAGAACCTTATTGGTAAAGCAATTACGAGACTCCGGGCTAAATGAATAAATTATAAGATAAGGGAACGTGATGATGAAGGAGGATGAGACCACGTTGTAAAAATGCATACAAGAATAAAGAAATAGCCTAAGATCTTTTATGGACCAGGAAAAGGGCAGAACTTTCCGATATGAATATATGATGGGACGGTATTTGAGCTCACCAAGGGAAAAATTGGGGAGGGAAAATATCAGAGAGAAACCAGCTCTAAGGACTGATATAATAAAGTGATGTGAGAAAGGAGGCTTAATACAATGGAAGTGCGGCGGAATATTAAGGGGAATGGATGATATTCCTAAGCAGTTAGGTGGATATTGAATCCATAATTTTAGTTGAAGATTATAATTAACTGAACTAGCAACGTACGACTGAAAGAATACAAATGATGATCAATTCAACCACGTACACCCAAGATGAGATAATTACAAAGGCTACACTTTCACATGCAATCAAAACTTCTTACCAAATTCAAATAATTTTCTCACCAATTTGAATGACAAAAAGTTTTATTTTTACAGGCATTAGACAGTGAAACGTATGACATAAAATAAAACCTGTCGTAGAATTGGATTTAAAATCGCTAGGAAGAGCAGTGTTATCTAATGGTTGACATACACATACTGGGGTACCATGAGGATATAGCTTCTTTCAAGTCAGGACATTTCAATGGAAGGGATTTTGGAGACCACGGCACGAGAGAAATAGTATAATATTGAGCACTTTTCCCAGGTATAAGTTAACACTTGCGAGAATTCTTCCAGTATGCACACTGGATCGGTGTATAGTTACGAATTTTGAGTAAGCCAAGTTAAAAATATACTCCTACCCATACTACCACATAGCCGCCAGAGTGGAACTTCAGTGGACTTAACATCTTGCACTATTGCTAATATGGCAGAATTAGATCCATAAAAGGGAATACGTTGGAAGGATTCAAAGAAGGAAGTGAAGAGAAAAGTGCACAGGGTGACGGTCACGAGAAGTGACGGCATGAAAAATCTCTGGCGAGCCCGCTTGGCCGCGCAGTGACATCTAAAAATACCGAAAAAATGGGAAAAAATCAGGCTAAGGGAGTGGATAAAAGGAAGTTGGTAAAAGATAAAAGGATAAAAAGAGGCATCGAAGGGAGAGAATTTTTAGCTGAGTAGAGTGAGTCGTGTATGGCATGGATCGACTGCTTCAAAAACCATCGATTTTCTGATTATTTGGCTTCGTAAGTCAGTTAAAACTTTGATGGACTTGATTTTGTTTACAGGTACTTACCTCGATGCGATTACTGCAGGTAGTGGCGCTGTATTACGTAAATAGTTTAAGCGCCTCACATCAATCAAGAAACTATTGATTTAAATCACCGAAGTGAAGTTAACTAACAGTACTAGTAGTCAACCTCGCTTAGCTCTCGCAGGTTGAGTTAAACGGAAGATGGGTAAAATTGCATTAGTACAACTTCTGATCAGTTCATAGCATCTGCTTCCGTCTATGAGACTAAAACATCAACCAAGATGAAACCGGGGTAATGAAAGGAATTTTAATGGGTAATTCCCCAAAAGAGTTTCTAGATGGTAAACCCGACTCACCTCATTAAGCGGGCATGCAGTGTTAAAATGTTTTAAAGAGTATATTTGGAACTCTGAAATCCTACCGTTACGGCAAGAGCACGTTGATACAAATTGCTGTTTAATTTTTTAATGGCAATTTTGTAAGTATAGAGAGCGAACTTCAGGTTTACGATGAACAACGTAATTTAACGAACACATTGTCACGACTGAAACAACCGCATGAACTCAGTTCTACTGCTTGCTCATAAACCGTAACGAAATCATTTTAAAAATCATCAGCGGTAATCATTTCGTACGCTTGGCAAATGACGTATTCCCGAAAATAAATTTAGAGGCACACCTGGCAATTTCGAAGCAAAAAAACGTAGAATATAGATCATGACAAGTTAATAAGTACTAGGAGAAACAAGAATTTTTATTACATGGCTCATGTTCAGCGAGAAAACTAAAACTAGTTTGATAAAGAAACAAAAATCTATCTGAATAAGAAAATCCTCACGGTTTTTATTTGATAACCGTAGTATTAATTTAACGAAACAATTCCAAGACTCGTTAAAAACTTTCAAAGTATCAACGTTTCAAAGTATTTACGCTTTCTTACGAGCTTTTTAGAAACGATGCATCTTTCCCTCACAAAAAATTAAAATTTTGAACTTTGCTATGGTAACGTTATGCTATAAGTTCTGATTTTTTTATCAAGATAAGCAAAAGACGGTCAATGAATAGCAATTTGGGTTTAACAGCCCGTATTGCGTCTTCTTTGAAACTTACGTAGCGGGTAAACATCGTATATATGAAAAACGTGCTTCGACGATCGCTGCTACGGCTTACTAGTGAAATTGCGACTGTATAAACAAGCAAAGACAGGCACCTTCGCCTTTACCAAAGGGTATGTGGTCGCTGTTTACCACTCTCACATTAACAGCACATTTCATAGAGGTAGTCGTACAGTAAAATAATAAAATGGTGCGGAAACCCATGGCTGGAAGGCTGCCCGTAGAGTATAATAAACACGTATGGATAGAATGGGAGCCTTAAATGAAAATATAAACGTAACTTATTCGAGAACGTGTTAAACGCGTGAGGTGAACACAGAATTCTTTGAATAACCGCTTCCAGGGAGTTGGTAATGAGGAAAACGTGAGTAGAATTATGAAACGGTTAGATTTTGCGCGAGAAAAAGATGATTGAATGATTTAAAGTTCAGTCAGGTTAGAATACGCAAACATCTGGGCCCCTATTCGCTCGAAATAAAAAAAGGCGAGAGATATGGCATTCCACGGAACATGATTTCGATTTAATGCTGAAAACTACTTCAAAGGTAGAATCGAACACCATCTTCCGATACCATTTTTACATAGCAGCGAGAACTTAAAAAGCTAAGTCTTCATACGTACTTAAAAGAAAAAAAAACAGCATGTGTTCTGTTCCAAGGATTCTTAGAAAGTAACTAACCATAACTAACCACCAAAGAGTCAATTATCGAAGCTACGACAGGTTTATTTACATGCCCATATATAAAATGGACTCTTACGTAAAGCAAACGAGACAAATCCATTTACTTCATTTAACTGGAATTGATGGAGGAAGTTTGACAGCAAATAGTTTCGCATATCACGGGGGATTGTTTCAACAAAAATTAGCCCTAGTTCGAGACATAGACCTCAGAGTTGAAATGTGTTTGTTTCAAGAACGTGGGCCGTATTTATTCTAACCTCATTTTCCTTTCCTCTAAACCTTACTACGGTGACAAAGACGAACATTTGTACTACTCAGTCAAGCTATTCCTCGAATATTTCTCTATTCTCAGAGAGAAAAAGATATTTATCAGCATGATGTCAAGGAGGGATATTACGGTGGGAATGGTGAATGCGATCATAGATTTCTGAATGGGCATGCAAACGACAGGTAAAAGAACGCCCTCTTCCGCATGAACGATAACAGCGATGATGTGTGACTTTGGATTAGGAGCACCCACTGAAAAGATCAACGACGGACTCCGAACGAAAGTGAATCCAGAGCAAGAGCTACTGGAAGAGCAAATGAAACGGAACGTTATATGGGTGAGGACTAAGTTTTTTTGGAGGAATTCCGAGAATAAATAAAGATAAAACTGGCACCGAGGTGATTTTCCAATGCAAAGAGGAAAGAGTACGAACGGAATTCGCAGGAGAGGCTTTACGGGAAGTGAAATTTGATAGCGGCTAGACTTTTTTCAAAGTCATCCGAGTCGTGGATCACGATTCCTCCTTATGATATGGGTGGTCGGGGGTGAAGTGAATGGGGTGGGGAGTCGGTGCTCTTGAGACTCGGCTGAATGAGAAATTGCAGCACTGAGGAGAAACTGGAGTACGGGCATGGGGTAGGGGTTTGCTCCGAGGGATAAATGGGGTGGGAGGGGCAAAGGGCCGAGGAAGTAGCGGGAGGATCGCGGGGATGGTGGAGGGGTCTGGCTCACCCGGATGCGGAGACACGGCAGAGTGACATTCAATCCTGGGAGCACAGAGGTACGGGAGACTATATTGTTCGGCCCGGATCATGCACGATGTGCATCTTTTGCATGAACGGCTCGCATCAAAGCCATAAGTTCCCCATAAGTTTACTCACATTATGGAAAAATGTTATCATAGGTTGTCTGCTCGCGCAGGTTCCTGTCCGCACCTCTCCCTGACTTCCACTTCTCTCTTCATCCTCGCGTAGCCTCTTCCCTGTATGTCACTAAACATCTTCCTTTTCCTTCTTCCTCTTATAGGTTACCTTCCACATTCCCTTCCAGCACATTCCGTAGCAAACATTCTCTCCTCAAAACATGCCCGATCCAATTTCGCTTTCTCTCTTGTATGGAGTTCCACAGCTTTCTTTCCTCTCCCACTCTCTCCAAGACCTCCTCATTCCTCACCCTGTCCGACCACTTGATACTCTCCTCCATAGAAAAATATTTGATACATGATAACAGTCTTCTTCGTTCGACTGGGCATGTTCAGAAAATGAATGAGTGTCGAAAGAAATGGGGGAAATCTATGAAAGAAGAGTGAACGGCATAAGAGGGAGAGGTAGTTATGAGAAAGTCATGGAGGAATGTGGTGGATGAGACACCAGGAAGAATATTAAGATTCTTAAAAATATGAGAGCGTGTGTGAAGCAATTCATGAAGTAACCGAAGCGAAAGAGTTAGACAAGGATTGGGCATTGTGGAAGAAGTTAATAATGGAGAGCCAGTTCCCTAACTAACATCAATAACTAAGTTTTTAGACTTTGCTTATCTTGAAAGAGAATGGTGTTACGGGTATTCATGTGTAGAAAAGATCGTATCTATTTGATATGCATGAATTCTAAAGGCAAACTCATTATCAGTACGCATTGCATGGGATTTTATTTCAATCCACAGGCTGTATCGTTTCAGTCTCTTTCACGTCCTCGCAGTTATCAAAACTAAAATGGATAAAGCAAGGTCCGAAGTCAACCCGACCAGCCCCAGTCCTACTTTTAATTTTTTAAATAGATGTTTTTAAGGCGAAACTGATTAATTATACTTGGAACTCGTGGAAAATAATCACCGATACGTTCTACATTTTAAAAAATAAAAAAATCTTTCTTTGAATGCGATGTAAAAAGTTATTTCACATAAAATAGCATTTTTGCATTAAAAGTTAACGTAAAATTTTAATTTCACACCAAACTTCTTCGTTACTATGGCGTTCTGAGGAAATATAAATATTAACTCACGTTTCCAGATTAGAAAAATCAAAAGATTTGCTGCAGCAGTAATAATCCGCGAAAAATAGGATTCAATTTTGACGACGTCATGATTTCTGTCCACAGGGGAATTTTTTTCGGACACCGCAAAATGATCAAATAGGTCCAAAGATCATGTGTACTAAAACCATCTTTCTTGTCATCGAATACGACGTATTCTGATTTTGTGTTGAGTAGGCCCGTGGCCGGCCTTGGCCCAGCCCTTGAAGTCCTCTAGCTGGTACGCTGCAATCCATTATTGCCTTCTACCTTAGATAACAGAGATAGTTAGGGGAAACGACGGACGACCGAGGTCATTTCTGCACTAAAGAGTTGGTGGGTAGGTTAATAAAGAAAGGATCACATGGCGAATGGAGGAGGGTTGGAGAGAATTTTGGAGAAGGCATATATATTACGGAGAGTTAAGAGTCAAAACTATACTAAAGCTCTAATACCATAAATTGAGCCACAGACTTGAGATCTCACATCAAAAAGAAATCAATAAAGGTGAAAATGATCGGGAATCATTATCATTGCTTAAAAACTATTACCATGTGAGGAGGAAAAAATAACTAAAAATATTACCGTTAGTTATAATATTGAAAAATATTTCCCCTAAAATGTTTCTTGTGAAATGATCTGCACAATATCCGTTTCTCCTGCACCTGGTATTATCCGATTTATTGGTAAGATTTTGGACACTTCCTGCCACCTCT
Source organism: Pyrrhosoma nymphula (assembly GCA_963573305.1). NCBI lineage: Eukaryota > Metazoa > Arthropoda > Insecta > Odonata > Coenagrionidae > Pyrrhosoma > Pyrrhosoma nymphula. The sequence goes on along the minus strand of OY754327.1, from coordinate 72,071,023 downwards.
TTCCCGATTCTGGAGTCATCTTAAAACATTCCATAGCAAAATCGTATTTTCCAAGAATTAAGGTTTAGCAAGTAGTGACTGAAAATAAAATAGATTTTCAGTAATAGTGATATGGTTCTCAGAGTGAAACGAAACAAAAGATGCCCGGGGATACATTCTACATTAGGAGAGAATAAATCTCTCGAAGTAAAAATGGAGAAAAAATAAATAAATAACGATATAAAATTCAATTCATAAGACGACATTTTCTCAACCATTAGCACCATTGGAATAGTCTCGTTGGAATTCTGCTTTAGAATTCAAGGGACGATCCAATAAAACGATAAGGACCGAAATGCCAGATAATGGCCATAACTTAACGTACTCTGCATGATTTACGGGAATTCGATCAATGTAAAACAATGAAATAATTGGATAGATAAGATGATGGGAGTTAATAATATAAGCGCGGGTTATGATATATGCACTACGCATCGAAGGCCTCCTACCACTCCCCCCATAAAGAATAAAACCCTCCCCAGTAAGTTAACACTGTGGAAAATCCCCAAAACGGATTCCCGCTCATAATTAGGTTGTCGGATCCTCCTGTAGCGGAAACCGAGCCAGGATCGAAGACTTGGAGTCAGACCGAAATCCGATTTCAGAGATGTGGCTGGAGGCGGAAGGGGTAACTTGCATAATTGGCTGGCAGCGGGAGAGCTGCGGGGAGGGAAGGGATTGTAAGGAAAGCAGTCATAAAGAGAGGAAATTAAGGGGGTTTAATTTGCGGCATGGACTGGAGGCAGATGGTGTCGTAGTGAGGAAGGATGGGAGGGGTAGACGGGCGTGCGGGAGGCTAATGTGTGTACGCTGCCAGGCATCGGGATAGAGACGGATAGGAGTGGAAACTAAGGATGGGATGAGTATAAAAAATATATCGATGCATCGTAAACCAATATACATTTATTTATTTAAAATGTACCCTCATTTCTCTCAGGAACATTCAAAATAATAATGCTAGGTATACATATTGGTCGATAAATTTTGGTAATATTAATTTTACGATGGATTGTGCTGCCATATTTATCTGCCAACATGAAATGAAAGGCTACAGTAACGGAAACAACAAAAGTTTTCTTGAATACAAATATATGGGCGATGGCTGATTTTAATTTATGTACGAAAATAACCTGCATAAATGGATTGAAAAGGCATTCATCTGCAACTACATACTACCCTGCGAGCCGCCGCATGGGCGTGTGGCAGGGGATGTTAGGACACCAGCCGTGTAAAGGAATAAAGGAGAATGCAATAGGTAGGTGAAAGGTGGAGTTTATTTCGGCAGTGCTTTCATGGAATCTCAGTAATGGTCACTTATTGCGCGCGGGAAGAACGAATTTTTGTACTTATCTGTTCGGCAATGTATTTCTCTCATTTTACCTTTTTTATCCGACCTAGAGATTATGTACAGCGTCAAAATGATATTCCCCGTGGGTCACTCTGAAACACACCTGTTTGGAATTTCACAAGCAATCTATGCCTAGCGTGTAGCCTCAGAGCCTCCAGTGGTTACCAACCTAATCCCTCTATAAGCAGTGTATACATTCCTCATAATACTAATAAAACTCTTCTTCGTTCGCTCGAAGCAGTTTTTTACTAAGCGCACAGCTTTCCTTTGTATTTTATTATTTTTCGAATCAAATATTTCTTTCCAGGGTCCCAAATTCTCGCGGCATATTCGAGGTGAGGCCCAACCAGAGCGAAGTAGCACCTCTCTTTCACTTTTTCATCCGAGGACCTTCCTACTATATGCTTGATAAACTCTAGTTTCTTTAATGCTGTGCTACATTTGTTTAACGTGTGTTCTCCACGATAGGTTAGAAGTTAAGGTAATTCCCAGATATTTAACTTCGTCTGACGACTTTATGTTTACTTTTAGACCCATGCGGAGTTGGTGTGTTGACTTCCGCAAGAAGTGTACTGAAGTGCATTTACTGAGATTTAGCTCAAGCCCCTACTACTGGAACCACGAACTAACGTTGTTCGGGTCCGATGATAGAACTTCTAAGCCCGCATCTTCGCCAATTTCGCGGTAGATGACCGTATCATATATGCAAATAATTTAAGTTTACCGCTAACTTGAGACCTAAGATCATTTGTATAAATAATGGATAGAAGGGGCCAATCACGCTTTCTTGTGGGACGCTGGATGTCACTGTTACCATATCAAAGCTAATACTGTCAATGACTACTTTTTGCTTCCGATTACTTAGAAAGTCACGTATCCAATTCACTATTTTTTTCTTAAACACGCAAGATTGTAACTTAAATATAACTTTTTGGTGAGGATCCTTGTCAAATACTTTATTTATACGTGGGAATAATCCGTCAACTAGTTTTTTCGATTCACCTGATTTTAGGATGTCATTGAGGAAGAGCGCAAGCTGTGTTTCGTAAGATTTACCCTACCGTAAGTCGTGCTGACTGCCGTGTAAGAAGTTTCGATTGTCCAAGAAGGCCATATTGCCTACAATAATTTGCTCGAGAGTATTGCATGAAAGCGATGTTAAAGATCATTTCCTGGGTAATGTCTATTTCCTTTTCTAAATATTGGAGTGGCGTTGGATATTTTTGCAGTCTTGGGGTACCTTACCTTCGGATAATGACTAGCTAAATATGATTTCTAGTGGTGCGATATGTGGCGCTAATACCTTGAGCACACGTGCACGGTATTCCTCTGGACCTGGGGACTTGTTACTTCCAATCGAACGTAGTTGTTTAGTTATTCCATCACGTTAAATAACGATGCCAGCCATCGGCTCATTAATAACAGATATGTCTGAATTAAGTGCAGTGTCATCCATAGAGTATACACTTCCGACGTAGCAGATTAATATGTTGGCTTTATCGATACTATTAGTGACTACTTTGCCGTTTTTATCCAATAAAGACTCTTAAAGTTGAAAATTAGTACTGAAGCTCTCTTCCGTAAGACCATAATGACTTGGGGCTTTCATCTAGTAATTCACCTAGTATTTTATTCTTGTAGTTTCTTAGAGTAGTACGCATTATTTTATCTGTTTTTGAGCGTTGAGCAACGTAAATTTCTCTTGCCACGAGTTCCGCCGATTTATTACCTAACTATATATAGTTTTTAAATAAGCTGCGTAATTACCTGACCCATGAGCTCTTGTCTTACTTCGAAATTATACCAACAAGGTTCTTTATTCCCACATTTGAGTTTGTGTGGAATATATCCATCGGTTTCCTTGCGTAGATTTTCCAAAAAATATCTCCACGATACTTTGGAGATTTCTAATTTTGTAGTTGCTACAAATTTCGTGAATGAAGTTTCTAGTGTCTCTCCAAATTTGATAAAATCACATTTTAAAATATGTAGACTTTACGTTTTGGTTTCACTGTGAACTCTACTGTCGTTTTTAAGGTCGCAAAAATTACTTTATGATCACTTATGCCTTCGAGGATATCGACGTGTTTATTCTTTGTAGGGTAGCTGACAGATCTAAGGTCTAATACTTTGTTTCTCTCGTAGGTTCATTAACTACTTGGCTTAGAGAACGGTTTGAAAATGCATTGAGTTAGGCCTCGCTTGTATCACGCTTCCATGAACTTGCTTCTAGATTACAGGTTCCCCAATTGATTGAAGGCAGGTTGAAATCTCCACCGATAATTATTGCACTTTATCAGACGCATTCTGTGATAAGAAGAATACCTGCTCTTAAGCTCATGTGCTCGAGAGTGAGCCTACGCCCTGACACAAAAAGCATTAACCTATAAGCCTCCATATGAAAATCTAGACTACTCTATCAGACATATCCTATTAATTCTGAAACATTAACACATTTATTTTTTAATAATTCCTTTATGGATTCCTACCGTAAATTCAGCAAACAATCGTATATATTTTCATATTTACTTTCAGTGATATCTAAGCTTGAGGATGCCAGGAGACGGTAGGGACCAGTGCTCCGGGCAAGAAGGACACCTTCTCAGGACCATGCAATTCATAGGGCACCACATTTTTGAGGACACCTATATCGTATGCAGAATTAAAAGATGGATGGAAAATATGACGATGGTAAAAATGATGTATAGTGCCATATAATTTTCATGGGAAGTGTTTGGATACAAAATTGAAAAATCTTAATGGGTGGAATAAATTCTGAAAAAATCCATGGCGACTTTCCACAAATTAATGCCATATATGCTATATATTCCATTGATATTTGCCACAGATTAATTCCATTTATGCCATTCTTAAGCATTACAGCGCACAAGTCGCTTTGAAGCATAACGCAAGGAGCATAGCACGCATAGGTATAATTAAATTAGGGGTCCCACAACAAAAGTTTTCATTCAATCCTTTCAAGCGTAACTTTGTGAATTTCCAACATTTTCGAATAATAACAATACCAACTATGTTTTAATCCACAGACTTTATTATTGGTAGGTACCAATAATAAACTCTGCGAATTTAAGCATAGTTGGTATTGTCATTATTCTAAATATTTTCATATTTACCATTGTCCAGATGTTAGCATTAAGCTAACATCAAGGCTACTTCACCATGCGAATGTTAACCAGAGATTATAAAACCAGACATAAGAGTAACAGAAGATTAAAATAACCAGGCCGACTTCCAACAGCAAATTTCGAGAGTGGTAGCGTCTTTCCCGTTAAATATACTTATTTATAGCAGATTTACCTCAGATTATTTAGCATTAAAATCCCTTTGGAATACTTGGATTCTTTGCGTATCATTCTATACGAATACGAGGAGGTGAATTAAAATAAATAGGAGAACGGAGGGATAAAATAAGACCAAGCAGGAGGATATTATTCCCAAAATACGTAGGAAGTGGGGGGAGGGGCGTGGACATTGAGGCGGGGGCAAAAAAGGAAAGCGATGTGAAGTGGCTCAGAGGACTCTACTTCTCCATTCCCTCGAGGACTCCCTTGAATAATCAAAGGGAATAAGAGAGTGAATGGATTGGGAGGGAGGGAGGAGGGGGAGAGTGGAGCGGGAGATATTGAAGCTTGGGAGGCACCTCTGAAGAGATTGACCGAGGAGAAAACTAAAGGGAAAAATAAAAGAAGACGATGAGTTTGAGCGGAGCAGGGTCGTGGAAAGCTAGAGCAATGGGATGGGGGGACGGGAGAGAAGAAGTCTCCGGAATCCGGGAAATGCCATCGCTCTCCCCAGACTCAAGCGAGGTTTCCCCATCGGGGAAGGAGGAAGGAAGAGGAGAAATGTGGTGAGAAAAGAGGGGGAACGAATGAGGAATAAGGAGACCTGAGGATATGATGATATGGTGAAGGTTCGCAGGCAAGCAAAGTGGGGGGGGGCGAATGAGGGGGCATATTAAGACGAGGACGACGACGGAACACAAGAGGATGAGGAAGATTGATGCGGGGGGAAGCTTTCGGGAACGGAGAAGTGTCCTTAAGTTTCGCACGGATAAAGGTGTAGCGGAGCCTTTTCAGAACGAAAATGGTATCAGAATTACCTTGAATTAATTTCAGACGCCCCAGCAATTTTATTTTTTTCATTTGAATACGCGCCCAAACTTTGTCAATTTCTGAAGGTCCTCTTTGAAGCATGTTTTTACCTTGGGATACTTTTCCTATACCTTTAACACCCTCGCAGCGAAACCCGTCTATTGACGTGATTAAAAAACTCCCGAGGAATGCGGCTGACGTTGTTTACTTCCGTCAAAATTAAGTTGGAAGTTAAAAAAAAATTGCAACAATATTTTTATTAAAAAGTCAAATTAAAGTTCTATTTTACAAGTACATTATTTTTATCATTCAAAAATACTAAGAAGACTTAATCTTATGAAGGAAGTAGGTATGGTTTTTGCAGTCAAGGTAGTTTTCCTTTTTAGAAAAAAACCATGAAATACGCCCAAATGCTCTTCATTCCACGAAAGTCACGGAATTAAAAGCTTAGCAGCAAGAGTGTTAAGATTTGTCTTTGAGGTTCAATCAATGTTTAGTTAACTGAAATCTTACCGTGTCGGACGCATGGGCGACTTCGAGGCCAAAACAACAGATAGGTTACTAAAGCACCAAGAAGTTTCCCTTCTCGAAACACCATCTACAACTGTAACACAATAGCCACACCAGCAATACTTTACTTCGTCATTTAAACAATCAATAATACCATGAAAAAACTGCACTTTAGTCATGTTTACGGCATTTTTTCATTTCATAGAGGTCATAAATTACTAATAAAAACCCGAAGTACAACTTAGAAATACCTAGTCTATTTTGAAGTATTTTTCTAATGAACATGATACTTAACACCGGAAAAAGTATTACTTCTAGATTCAAGTAATTAGTCTTTCCCTGAAAATCTCCGCAGGAAATACACTAACTTTCAGGATCAATGAACCCATGGATAAGGAAAGGCCCCGATAATTGCTCAGCTCCAGTCGCCACCGAAAAAAGTCGTAAAATTTTATTGGAACTCAACGCCGGAATTGAGTACCGGGAATAACACAGGTGTAGCTAAGAGAATGGATAAACAGAGACCTTAATTAAACCTTGAATAAACTTTTCAGGCACCTAAGTCAGCTTGGAAAGTTAAAAGAGAATCACAAATTTCTTCACAGGTTGGATTACTTATTCGGGCGCTGGAATGAAAATCGAAATAGCAATGTTTAAATATTGATATTTTTGAGTTTAGTTTTATTAAGCAGAAAAATTCTCTTCCTCTGGACATTCAGCCAACCACATCGCTCTTTAACCTCTTCGGCTTCCTCCGATCCTTCATCCCACAGGTGCTCGCACTACATCTCCCACTGCTCGGTCTCTGTGTGAAGCAGCACTAAAGCTACCCCCCCCCCCCCCAAATCTAAAAGCCAAATATTGCCTAATGCTTTCTCTGAATATGTCTACGACGGTAATTGGTGAGATTCATTAATGCGAGACACACTTGTAACTGAACTTATAGATGCCGGGTACGCCTACCAAATTTGCGTACGGATCCAGTCCAGTGGTTTTCTTCCGTGTTAGTCACGTAGTTGGTGTACTTGAGTCATTCTTCTCCCAAATAGTCACTCACAGTGATCAATCACACCAGTATTACATAAGTTTAATTAATATCTCAATGCAAGAAATAAATTCGCGCGGTTAGAGTGACCTACGACAAGTTGTGTCTTGGGCGCTATAATCCTGCTTTTAGATCATTTCGTCAAGGGCCATTAAATATCCATTCTAATTTTAACATTCGTTAATCACAATTTAATAGAACTGAGGAGCTTGCTTTTCGTAGCAGCACATTCTAGAGTAAACAAAATTGGCGAGTCTACTCGACGAATGAACTGGGTTGTTCGGTTCACGGCAGTATTTAATAGACAATGAGTCTGCTTTAGAGGAAGATAACAAATACCTAGGAATCCTATGAAGTGAAACTAAAGTTAGACTTAGAGCAAGACAAGAGTTATAAAGGGAAAGATATTTCAGGTTGATTGATTTTTAAGATCTAGAGTGATGGAGCACCAGTAGCCGCCCTTCATATGAGAAAAATTGGAGACCAAAAACACGGGGATTGTTATCATAAGTGCATTTCAGACAAGACTATCAATCATGGGCACAGCAATTTATGTATTTAATTCTGTATTAGACTTCTATTAAACTAGAGAGACAAATGCTTGCTAACGAATAGCGTAAAATATTCCATATCATCCTTATTCTGAGGAACGCACCCCAGACTGGTTGAAGACTACTACGTCAACACAAACTATGGTACTTCAAAAGGGAACTGCAAACATATGAAATGTCTTCTTGTAATCTAAAAGACTTGAAGCTGCAACTCAGGGTTGTCCGTAATATGTATTACATGAAGAAAATAACTATTTTACACTACTCATTTTCATCACTCACAAATCTCACATTCTCATCTGATACATATCTTCGCATATTGAAGTCAAAAAAAGCAACTGTGAAAATTCATTACAATTCCAGGGCCTTTCTACAAAATATAAAATAAAGTAAATAAAACGATTTAAAAACCTTTCTCCTCAGTGTGATGATGGTCTCACCATCACATTCTTGATAAACGAAAATAAACTAGAGGGGAGACTAAAATTTAAAGCGATAAATTCCTTCACGATGCTGACCCTAAAATTCTCTCCTTTCATAGTTTCGCTTGAGAAATGCATTCACGCAATACGACAGGTTAAAATCTCTTGGAAGTAAAAATAATGGAGCTTAAAAAGATGCCCGCGTAACAAGCCTTAGGCAAAAATCCATGATATCATGTATGCCTTGGTTTCACAGACATAAAATAATAACGATAAAGGGGATGAGTACATTACCGAATGAGAGGAATTCCAAGAAAATATTTATGATTCCGTTTCCTTCAAGGGATTAAGAGGCTTGCCAATTACGATTCCAAACCCCATTCCCAACTGGGGATCAACTCTTTAAAATAATATCCTAAAAATGGATGATTCGCCTACTGTGAACGTAAACTCTGGTGAACTCATGGTAGGTACTGGGCTGGGAAATTATTCCGCATTTGTTTATTTAACTCGATACAGAGCGCGAGCCAAGAGTCTGTTACGGAAAAGCCATGTATGAAGCTGTCGGAAAATAGCCTTAAAAATACGATTTCATGTGCTTGAAGCTACTCCATAAGTGGGTGACGCAATGCCAGTCGTTTATTCTAAAAGGAGGCGCATCGTGATGTAACGGTTTTTCCGACGAGTCATCCATCAATTAAAGTGACTGCATTGCTACCAGAGAGATTCAGTGGGCATTCATAAAATCTCAATGGAAATTCTCCGATTCAGTTATTATTAGAGCAAAAACCTTCAATAGACAGCAGCTTGGCAGTAAAGCTATTGTTACCCCGGAACTCTGGCTAAACGGAATGAGAAGGGGAGAATTCGAATCATTAATTAAAATCATAATACCACAATAAGGAGATTTTGAATTTGACATCTGAAAAATCACTTACAAAGTGGTTTAAATTAAAAGAGAAGTTTAGGTTTTTACTTTACTACTAAGAATTGGAATATTAATATGTGATATGAATGAAATTCACTTCTTTTGGACGTGATTTAAAAATAAAATGAGCAAGATAGAGGAAAGATAATAATTAATAAAGGTTTAATGGGCCATCAAAAGAAGTTTCCGGCAAAGAATGGATTTACTTATGGTTAAAATGGAGACATATATTAAATGCCTTATCATTATTTTAAAAGATAAATAGAACTCTCAACTGTGGAACACTAATACTACCTGCTCTATTCTAATGAACCCATAAGACTTTTAAACTCAACCAAACAGATGGCCTTCTAACAGAAAAATAAAAATTAACCATGTGACTAACCTGTGTTCTAGTTTGAGGCAAGAAACATCAATGGCATTTGGACTGACCAAAATACTAGGCAACTTTTTCTTTAAAAATTTCAACTATTCTGGTATTTATTTCCACTCATTTAATAATGTATCTTTCCCTGCGGTAAGGAAAGCTCCGCTTAATTAATTATAATACATTTTAATTAACATGATACGCCATTGTATTTCATTCAGAAAATATGAAATAATTGCAAAATGCATATACCATAAGAAAAGGCCTTCTACGAGATGACGACAACTATAGACTATTTTCAAGTCCAATGGATCGATGAAAAGCATAAGCCCACTAACCTTGACGCTTCAAAGCTATTAGCCACAGCCGAACCTCCTGGCGACGAAAGATCTAGACTGATGCAACAGACATCTCTGACCCATTCTGGACGATAAATTTGACCCAACTCCGCAGCAATTCCGATCATTTTTTGGTCTAATCAAGATTTTTGCGACCTTAAATTGGAAACATTATTTTCTTCACGCATAGGGTTCACTTGAAAAGACATTCATTGTGTGAAAGAAAATTAAATTGCACACAGTAAAACATTTACGTCTTTTCGTTTTAAGTTTCAGTCAAAAGTAGAGGAAGTTTGACAATGACACAAAGTAATTACTAATCGAGGATGTTTTTTATTTGAGAAAGGAGTTTAATGCAATATAAGAACAACCTACACTCCATTCAGGAGGGATTCTTGAGAAAATTATTCAGAGTCAATTATTTCGCATCCAGAACTTTGTTAATTTCAACGATTTTAGAACTAAACTCCCTAGTGCTAATACGTCGTAGTAGGTACATGCCTTTATACTTCATATCTAACTAGTTTTTATCATTAACGCTCACATGTTTTGTAATTAAAACCCATTTTTTTATTTATAGAACAAGCCATAGGTATACAGAGATTCTGAATTAATTTTTTAAAGCTTTGCTATCGATAAAAAAGTCGATATGCCACGGGGAGGAATAAATTCGAAGAATGCAGTTCCAAAAGATCTCTTATGCGAAATAAAACCAACTTTGTCCAGCACAATATGCCAACTTTGGGCATTGAGCATGAAAGTAATGATTAAAAAACCTGATCACTAGGGAAATAATCAAATCGGCAATTCTTTTTCCAACTGTGCTGCAAATGAAACAGAATTTTAACACATACATCCAACACAGAATTTTAACACGTCCAACTCTTATCCCCGATATACATCCGAGTATTAAATTTTGATAAACATAATGCTGTACTATATATAATGCCAATGCATTCGTAAAAGTAATGCAATTTCCCGATGCCAACCAATGAAAAAGCACCCCGTTATTAACCCGATTTTCAGCCTAAGCTGCAGGGTAGATGAAATGAAACTCATCACACGATGGCTCGAGTGATAGCACCATGAAACTGAAATAACCGCTCCTAGTGGTATTACTCCACTCCAACCTAGGGCGCCGGAGCCGCGTCGTCATAGTGTGAATTATTACGTACACGCCGTTTTATGGGCCGTTGCCACGGAAGCCGACCGAAAAAAAGGCGAAGGCTAACTTAGATACATTAAGAATCGTGGAAGCAGGGGGGAGGGAGTGGATGGTTTTGAAAGAGAGATCTCCTTTAATTTGATTGCAGCTTTTAAATAAGCAGTACTGATACTGGTGGGAGTAAAGAGCGAATTTATAATCCCTGGTTAAATATTTTTCCTGAATGCCTCTTAAGCTTCCGTTACCCTCGTACATTTCTTCATACACGCCCTTCTGTTCATAAGACTCCTAATATTCCTTATCTTAAGAGTATCTTCCACCACACTCAACCAGGACTTTCTCGGTATACCCCTTCCTCTCGGACCATTCACTCCTCTATCATGAATCTGCTTTGTTATTCGAATATCATCCATTCTCTTGACATGGCTAAGCCGATAAAACGCGCTCCTTTCATACTTGTCCACTACCACAGCTCCCATTCCACATTATTTCATCACCCAGTCATTCCTAACCGTATACCTTTCACTTTTACCGCAAACTACGTCATATTGCGGTTAACGTTAACCAGACATCACAAAACCGGGCCGATTTCACTCTTCATTTTTAATCATTCATTAATGTAAACAGGCATTAATAAAGATTTAAAGGAGCACATATACTTTTAGCAATTACGTGTTATCGCTATTTCGCCAATCGCTCGGTATACCAATTTGAAATGTAGCTCAACGAAATAAACAAGGGAATTCACGAGAAGAAGACAATACGCGCTGAGCCTCTTATTTCTTTCCACAGAGGAGAAGACACCACTTTCTTGTGAAGACTGCGGCTGTCCTCAAGGTGAATGACACCATCTGCTGGAACGCGACAAATATCGGGAATCTTGGGACTCACTGGGGATCACGGAAGATCTAGGATACGTTATAGGCAAGTCCCATGATCACCTAAGTCAAGTCATTTGTCTTCAGAAGAAAGATTACCCTTTAAATTTGACGCTACCACAACATGGCACTTTGCATATCTAAAAGTTATTTCAAAGGAGTAAATCGTGACATAAAAAAACGGTATTCATCATATCAAAGAATTTGTTAAGAGTGAAAATTTAGGGTCGTAAAAAAAGACTGCGTGAGATGTAAAATAACCTATGCCTGTTAATGCACACTGTAAATAAAAAACTATCAACTTATAGGAAAAACGATAATATGCTATGATATAAAATAGGCCTTAAATATGAGGCCTCCTGCACAGCAAATATAGCGTCACACAAAAATGACACAAAATACGTATTGATTTTTCACGCTCTTGGACTTATCAAAGGAGGTCGATAATGCCGGAATGTTAAAAGCAGACACGCATTTCAGCATTAAAGCGCTTTACTAAAAGAAAATATTTCCTATGTCTAATGATTTATTACGAAAGAATTATATTTTTTTACTTGATTTTTTTTGTTGCACACAATACCCGTCCAAATTCTGAATAAATAATATTGTTCGTTGGATTAGAGTTAGGTACTTATTATTTAATGAAAAAAAAACAGTCTCGAAGTGGAATCGTAAAACTCAAGAATATCCATCATCCGCAGATTTGCAAATACAAATAATAAATTTCGCTTTGAATCCGAATGACGAAACTCAACTACTCTCTCCAAATTTTCGCCTACACAAGCAGTCCAGTGGTTCAAACGTCGGATGGCTCTCTCTCCGACCTGGGTTCTTGGCCTCCATTATTTCGATCCAGGGTCAACCTCATTTCGTTAGTCTTTGATGAAGTACGGGAATCATATTATCGATCATCATGATTCGCGCACAAGACGACGATCAATGGATCCTCAGAGTTTGACGACATAAGGCTGAGAAAACCGAAGCCATTTTATTGCATAAAATAAACATTAGCAAAAGCATCATTGGGTTATTAAGCCCGTTTCAAAATAATTCACATAATGAAGTTTAAGGACGACGGTCATTATAAGGTCATTATATTTTAACTATCGGATAACCCGACAAAAATGAGAGGGCAAATGCCCAGTCATCCAAATATTATTACCATAGATTTTATTTATATATGCTTTGTGTAGGTAATTTCACTGTTAATAGTCTAATATCTGGAGGCCGTTACTAATGTTTAGATAATGTAGACAACTTAGCTAAAGTGCAACGCTATTTACGTTAGCTACGAGGTTGTTATGCAAATTTTATATTTGGGGCTTAAGAGTTAAGGTGTGTTTATTTTTTCAATTTACCATTTAACTCGGTCGAAAACATTATTGTTATCCCTCTACCGGTTGTTCGTGAACCTCCAAATATGGCGTCGAAAACGGACGAAAAAATCGAAAAATTGGTCACTTTCAAACGTCTATATCTAAAAAACTATAAGTCACACGGATATGATTCTCACATTTTTACAAATGCGCAACCTTCCTCTACTCATAGGTATCACATTCAATATCGTCAGTTTCCTAGATTTTTCAAAAAAAAAAATTGACCGTGCGGGATGAAAGCTCACCTTTACCGTTCCCGATATGTGTGATGTAATACAAAAGTATGACAACAAAACCAAATAATCGGTTCAGTCATTTGCTCCATAATTTACTCATAATATATTTATAATGCACAACTTACAACAGAGATATTACGCTCATATTCAAAACTAGTGTCATCGCCAGCCCCGCCAAGTTCATTGCGCCTTCATCGTTTTTTGGTTACATTTGTTGAAGCCGTTCAGTAGGTGGCAATAGTGAGGTTTCTGATTGAGTTTGTTTACGTTTTGTCACTATCGTCACTTTGTTTACGCATGGCGGGATGGCGGCTTGTGAGGATTTTCAATTGTTGGCATAGAAAAAGATTTATTACTCGACTAAAAATGGGTACGAGATCTTACTTTGTTCCTGGATGCTCCAAAGGATAATTCCGTAACCGTGAGCAAGAAAAAAATGTTATGTGTGAAGAACAGACAGCTTGTTTAAGGCTATTGTAAGTAGGTACTCTGTTTTATTCTTCACTTTACCGTATAGCAAGGGTTTTCTGTGATTATATTGATATAAGATTTAGTTAACATGGTTATAACTGACGGATAAACCATTAGTTTCTTCCTAACTAGCCGTAATTTCCCTCAGTTCGAAATGGAAAAACTACGTTTGTTTACATTGGGATCGTCTGATTCCATCACTGGCGAATAGTGGCGCCACGGTTGACAGCTTCAAAAAAGGTATCACACCGAAGTAGGAAGTCTGTTATCCTTACAATTCTAGTATCCATGGTCATCGCAACCCTTTGGATACAGTTCAGTTCTACTGGCGAACGTTAAGGTCACGGGTCAAACTACTGAAATGTCTACTTCGCTGCATACAAGCTTAATGATTTTCTAAGGATCAGAACGTAAGGCGATAATACAGGTGGCCCTGAGACGTCACCTGTATCCTAGAAAGGTCTTAGACCCAGTCTTGTCCTACTCTTGACTCTGATGTGCACTTGTCCCATCCAACTTGACTCAGTGCTTAGAACTCTCTTCCCTCCATAGTCACTCAGGTTGAAGACTGTCGTTAGCGATCATAGACATCAAAATGATTCGCTTTCGATTTTTTTCGGAATCAACTGAATCCGTTACATGATTCAGGTAATGCGTAACAATGGAAAGTTTAATTTTTTCAGTTGTTTAATCGCTCTTCTATTGATGTGACTCTATGCTTACGATTCACCTCAAATTTGACGGTCATCGCTCACTGGGGTGATAGAAGTTCCACGGGGCACCGTGAAGGCTGCAGTGACAAAAATGGAGTGACCCGCGACGAGCAACATCAGCGACAACCTCGCTCGCCATCCTCCCTCGGATCACGCGCGCAGAAAGCGATGTAGGCATGAACGGTTTCCCTCGCTATGGCCTCGACAGCATCAATAGCTGTTGATTTTTTGATTAACGAAGGAGCAGTCATTGCTATGAGTGGACTGAAAACCCACTACCCGGATTCCCGCCGTCGCTAGGAATATTTTAAAAAAATGGAAGGTTTTGCTATTTAAAAAAATAAAAAGCATGACCGTTTCATGAATAAATGATTCCATTCATGGAATAAAATGAACTTTCATTTACAGAGAAAATAATATTGCAATTCTTTAGCTATCCCGCTTAAGCCACTACCGGGAAATGGGAACATGCCTGAAACGAGCCCAGGTATAACTAACGAGCCAAATTAAATAATTACTTCTGGCCACAAAGTATGCGCTCGATGAAGAGATGGTTTGACAACATCGCATGAGAGAGCCACCGTATGCATCATGAGTCATGCCTCCGAGACACAGCTACCCATTGGTGATTAGTTAAGCTTTTGAGCTTCGTTTCTCTAAATGTTTTCCTATCAATCCCTTGAAGTGCCGACGAGCATTTTCGCCTGGATTTAAAGAGAGGTGGACCTGTTAAAACTGTGACGGGACGCAAGGCAAGATAGCAAATGATTCCCCAGAGGGGAATGGATCACATCAAAGGATGAGGACGGTTTGACATTTAGAAGCGACGAAGCTTCAACCTGAGAATTCGAAAAATAAACGCTTCGCTTTTTCTTTCTCGATTCAACGTTCATTACTTGGCGTTCTCCCCCGGGCCTTCACACAATGTTTCCCCCTCCGGGTGTGTTCCGTATGTCAAAAAAAGGACGGACCTTTAAAGCAGCAGGGAATGAAAATACATATGTACGTCAAACAAACAGAACAAAATTCGTTATTTCTGTAATGAGAGGATTTATCTGCTGTTATCATCACCACGACTGTGCAAATAGATATAATTACATTGTAACCTGTTGAATCCTGTGATGTGTCAAATCAACCACAATTACCGCAAGCGAAAGAAATTAATTTGATGGAATGTAACTGTTATACAGTGCACACATATATTACAATTGTCATTTGTAGATGCAAAATGGTGCTTGAATGAGCAGCCAAAAGCGATGTTGAATATATCAGTAACTTCCCAAATCTTAATACAATGAGGGCGACTATTAAGTCACATAGGTGGGAGTTTGTCAATGAAAATACACGTATTTAACTTTAAGTTTGACGTTTTTTAAGTGATGACAGAACTCAAAGTAAACATTGGGGCAGGTGATATTTAGACTTTAGGTGAAAGAGGTTGAATACATAGGTGGTTTTCAAAGATGAATTAAAGCAAAGAAAAATATAAATCTCCAGTAAAGATGCATAAGCACAAACAAGATTCATTTGGATGTAAGTATTCTGCAGCGTAAATTGTTGATTTGAAAATCAGAATGGTTTCCTTTAATGCCTCGTATCCCTTACTTAGCACATTGCAATCGTTAGTACAGTTTTTAATGGCACATGACTCCCCGCTAATAACGCCCAATTATTTATCCAAAATGGAAACTAAAGAGCAAATGCTTGAGATTCGGGAAAGAAACTAATGAGAAAATGCCCACAGTTTCCTCCAAATAACCTGTTTATCTTTGTTAGGGAATCAACAACAAAGAACTCCTACAAGAAGTT